>CAUYTI010160152.1:0-19625 GCA_963575145.1 Galago senegalensis
TCATCCAACTGGTTAACATAGCCTTCATGTGATTTTCTTTTTTTTGAGATGGAGCCTCAAGCTATCCCCCTGAGTAGAGTGTCATGGCATCACAGCTCACAGCAACCTCTAACTCCTGGGCTCAAGCGAGTCTCCTGCCTCTGTCTCCCAAGTAGCTGGGACTATAGGTGCCTGCCACAATGCCAGGCTATTTTTTGGTTGCAGCCGTCATTGTTGTTTGGCTGGCGCAGGCTGGATTCAAACCCGCTAACTCAGGTGTAGATGGCTGGTGCCTTAGCTGCTTGAGCCACAGCCAAGCCAAGATTTGGCTATTTTTAGATACAGGCTCTCGCTCTTGCTCAGGCTGGTCTTGAACCTGTGAGCTCAGGCAATCTACCTGCCTCTGCCCCCCAGAGTGCTGGGATTAAGACACTGTGCCCAGCCCTGAAAAGTATTTTTTAAATGCACATCAAAGAATCAGAATCTATACAGATGAGGCCTAGGAATCTGGAACCTTTAATTGCATTCTAGGTAATTCTTATAACACACTGAAGTTTAAGAATTATCACAGAAATTGCTTCTCAAAGCTTCCTAATACTTTTCAGTTTCAGTGACTTACAATTATTCTGCCATCTTGACCTGCCCACAACACTTGCTACTCCTTAGAATTCCCCCTGCTCTTAGTGTTTGCTTCTTTGCAGCAAGCTGCACCATCCCTCATGCTGCTACCTGTTTCTTTGTAAGCCTCGCGCATGCAATAAACAGGAGCCCTGCAAATTTAAAGTAAAAATGTTACTTGGTCTGTATCTGCCAGATTCAGGGATCATGAGCTTAACCCACTTGTCTCCATCATCCTGAATACTATACTTCCTATGATTTGAGAAACACAGCAAACAATTTTATTAATAATAGATAACATTTATTGAGCATTTACTATCTATTAGGCTCAGCTATCTATGAGGCCTAAATGCTTTCCACATATTAACTCATTTTCTTCTTACAACAAACTTTTCAGTTAAATACTCTTACTACATATGACCATTTTAGAAAGTAAGAAATTAATGTGTGTATTTTTCTTTTTTTTTTTTTTGCAGTTTTCTGACTAGGGCTGGGTTTGAACCTGCCACCTCCGGCATATGGGGTCAGCGCCCTACTCCTTTGAGCCACTGGTGCCCCCCAGAAATTAATGTTTTGTAAGTTTAAGTGTCTTGCACAAGATCACATAACTAGTAAGCTGCATGGTTGCGAGCTGGACCTAAGTCTGGCTTCATGCCTGAGCTTTCAACTACTCTACTAAGCAGAGAGGCACTTGCACGAGTAAATGATGTGATGCATTTAGTGAAGGCTTATGCTTCTGTTAAAGGAGGTGGATGCACATATAATTCATTTATTCCATATTTATTTCTAAATATATCCATTTGCTGAATAAATAAAATGTTAAGCAAACAAAACAAAACAGGAAATGATGTGTGTGTATTATATGTATATGTGTGTGTATATGAATATTATTCAGGGACACTCTGACACACATCTGTACAATGCCAAAAAATAGTGTTTGAACTCGTGCTGGGGGTGGCGCCTGTGACTCAGTGGGTAAGGCACCAGCCCCATATACTGAGGGTGGCAGGTTTGAACCTCGCCTCAGCCAAACTGCAACAAAAAAATAGCTGGGCATTGTGGTGGATGCCTGTATTCCCAGCTACTCGGGAGGTTGAGGCAAGAGAATTGCCTAAGCCCAGGAATTGCAGGTTGCTGTGAGCTGTGACACCACAGCACTCTACTGAGGGTGATAAAGTAAGACTCTCTCTCTAAAAAATAATAATAATTAATAAAGTCATGTTGGGTTTTGTACTAAATATGTAAACTAGTTTCACAACAGGTGAGTTAAAGTTCCACATTACAACAGAGATGAAAATACTATCTGAAGTTAGAGAACTATTATTATAATCCAACAAGTAATTATTCACAATGGTCAAGGGGTAGTCGTGATATATTCAGTATTTAGATACTTCCTTTTTTAAAATTTCCTTGCTTATTTTTTATTTTTTTCTTTTTATTTCCTTGCTTGTTGTTGTTGAGACAGAGTCCCACCCACCCTATGCTCTGAGCAGAGTGCAATGGCATCATAGCTCACTGCAACCTCAGACTCGGGCTGCAGGCATCCCACTGCCTCACAGCCTCCAGAAGCTACTGGGATTCCAGGCACTCACCGCAGCACCCAGCTGGCTTTTTTTTAAAGAGTCGGGGGTCTCACTCTTGCTCAGGCAAGTCTCGAACTCCTGAGCTCAAGCCATTCTCCCTCCTTAGCTTCCCATAGGACTGGGATTACACGCACCCAGCAGTATCTAGATACCTCTTGAAACAATGTTTCTATTTCATATAAATGCTGATTAAAGATTTGTTAGAAATCTTGTTAGAAGTAATGGTCTTATTTTTTACTTAATGGATACAAATAGGTCCATATGACTGTACTACATTAGAAATCTTATCTCAACTAGAATATAAAGTAAAAAGCAATCATTTCTTGAAACAGCAAGCACACATATAAAAGACGCTTTTAAGAGCTAGATATTGAACATTTAAAAAATCCTGATTACATAGAAAGAAACTGATTTCTCAGAAAGGAAACTGAATAAATATAAGAGCCGTGTTACAAGAAATTAGAGCAAGTGAATGTCGACATTCACGCCATTCATTCTGACTGTCATCAACACAACATTAAGTTGAAGGCGATCAATTAGGGGGTTGGTAAGAGTCCAGACAGTGAGTAGAGTGTAAAAATTGCTCAGCTGTTTGTAAAATAATTTGTAAACAAAAACTGGTGTGTTATAATTTGGTTTGGTGAGATTAAAGAATCTATAGACTCAGGGGACCCCCATGGGGTGGGCCCTGGATGAGTCAGGACTCCAGAGGGTTTTAAAGCCACGAGTGATACCGAAAGTATTCTCAGAGGATAAATCTTTTATTGAGCACAGGGTGGGGAACATAATGAAGAAAGTGGAAGCTTAAACAAGCCAGTAAGAGGGCTTTGCAAGGATTCAGAGATGGGAGGGCCTGGAGCAAGAGCGGTGGGATTATAGAAAGAAGAAAAAGATAGGAAAGTATAATAATAACTGGAGAGAAAGCGGGGGGGGGGGGGAACTATTGAAATCTGAAACCCAGGGACAAGGAGAAGCTGTGGAACTGGGTTTGAGAGGCCTGTGGGGTGTTGAGAGGCACTGCTGAGGAAGAAGCAGGGTGACAATGACAAGCCAGTGTCACCAAGGCAAGGACAGCAGAGATGCATTTCCACAAAAACAAAAACCTGGCAGGTATGTCTGTAAAACAAAGAAACACTTAGGTCAACCTGAGAGAGGCTTCCAGGATTTCTGCGGAATCCAGGACCGGGCTCAGCAGGTGGGGTCAGGCCGATCCCCTCTGCATCCCAGCTGTCCCCTGCAAGCTGTGTCACCTTTCTGGATTCCGGTTTCCTCCTCTCTAAAAGGAGATAAACAATAGGTTAGGTTAGTTGGTCATTAAGCAAAATAATTATTTGTTCTTGATTCTTCAAGACGATTCCCCAAGCTTAACTTGGAGATAGCCTTTCCTGAGATCACAGGGGAAGTCATTTTTTAGCCCCCTCTCCCTTGGCCCATCTGCATAAGAAGGAGAACACTGCTTACATCTGTGGTTCTTGACTGTTACCTGTGTCTGAAATATTTTTAAGCTGCACATTCCCGAGCCCTAATCCAAGAACTTCTGATCTGGCACTTCTGGGCAAGAAGCCAAACATCAGTATCTTTCTAGTTGAGAATCGCTGATTCTCATCAAAAAGCTCTAGTGGAAATTGAGTAAGAACGAGCATGGCAAACCCACCCAGCCCAGCTCCTGGCACCACAGTCCTGTTTCATAACTGGCACTGGTCAGAGTGGGGGGGCTGGCGATGAGTGGGCAGTGGACATGGTGGGGTGATGGTGATGGAGGCTGGGTCCTGCCAGGGGAGGTGGTAAGTGACAATGAGGGTTGGAGGACGGTGGAGGCCAGGTCCTTGGAGGTCCCTGACTCAACAAGACAATTGAAACTTTCTCTGGTGGAGCATGAGGAGGCTGAAAACGGGACACTCCCAATGGGAACAGGTATCCATTCCAGCTCCCATTAGGGACTTGTTCCTGCGGGGGACCAGAGGAGGGGCAGATCTTTGGAGATCAAATTCTTTTGTCCTCCAAGGCAGGAAATAAAACTAGAAGCACAAACTGCAAAACTCTACATGAATCTGCCAAATAGATAAATTGTATCAAACTGGGTCTTGCGACTGCAACAAAAATCAAACTATGTTCACAGCAGCACACTGGTGTGCTGTGCACACACACACTGCATGCCAGACAGTGGGGAAAACCACAAAAAACAAAGAAGAAAACCACACGTGCCTGTGTCTCAAGTATCTCCCTGCCTTTCTCTTGGAAGGACACCTGTCACTAGATTTAGGGACCATCCTACATCCAGAATGATCTCGTCTTTAACTATACCTGCAAAGAAACTTCTGCCAGAGATTCAGGGATTTACACATGGACACTTGAGAGAGGGAATTACCTCTCGATCAACTAGGTCTCCTGACATACGTTATAAAGGATATAGTTCCCGTCATCTGTTAAAAACCTAAGACTAAATGTATTTGAGTCCACATTAAGAACTCTTCCCTGTGGAGATGCTTAGTTTTCCCTTCTCAATAAAACTGTCCAAGTTATCACCAGCAGAAAGCATCTTTATCTTTTCTAGAAAACCTCAGAAATTAAAGGAGGCCAGGATGCTGGAGGAAAGCGACACCATCCTCATCCTGAAAGCCCTGCTTCCCTTCTGCCTGCCAGACGTTCTCTACCAAACCCAAAAGTCACCCTCTGAGGCTTCCCTTAAACCCCCCTCACCGACCCTACTCACAGCCTCACCAGAAATACACTGAGCTTTCTGTTGACTTTCAATTAGCTGAGGGGGGGGGTCAGGCCACGATTCAAGTCTCTAGGCCTGTTTCTTCCTGGGGAAATTTAAAAAGAAAGAAAAGGGAAGAGAGAGAGAAGGAGGGAAGAAAGGAAGGAAGGGAGGGAGGGAGGGAGAGACGTGAAAGAGAGAGAAAGGAGAAGAAGAAAGAGAAGAAAAGGTAAAGAGAAAAGGAGTGAGGGAGGGACAGAAGGAAGGGAGAGAAGTGAAGGAGAGAGAAAGGAGAAAAAGGAAAAGAAGAAAAGATAAAGAAAGAGAAAAAGAGAGAGGGCGGGATGGAAGGAAGTTCAGGAAGGCAGGGCAGCAGCATGACCTTGAAGGTTCCCAGCCTAAGTCTTGAGGTTGTTAAGCGAGGGACCCATCACCTCTTTGTAAGACCTGCATCCAGGGCTCATTTCCACGTTCAGGGAATATTTCATCTCCTCCTCCTCTGAGTCCAAGCCTAGTCCTCCCTCTTCTTCTGCCTCCAAGGGGCCCTTTCCAAGGCTGATGTTACCCATCCCTTAACCCAAGTCCCAAGTCCTCTATCTGTTGTGCTGATCTCTGCCTCCCAGATTCCCCAGTTCTCTAATTCCCCATCCCAGAGTTCTTCCCTCCCACCTGAAGGAAGCAAAGCCAGGCCTTCTACTCCTTTCTTCACCTCCTGTCTCCTCACCAATCACTTTATTATTATTCAATAAAGATACATAGAGAACATTCTCAGCAAATCACCACTCCACAAATGCCTGGCTCTGAATATTAACATTTGGAATTCACACATCCCCCTATCAACCAGAAAGTGAATATGAGGACCAAGAATTGGCTGGGGAGTTTCTATGCTTGTCCTTTTAGAGGTGACAGATGGTTCCCAACAAAAAAATACCAGGCACTCTTAATAAAAAACGTGCACACCAAACCAAAAGACAGAGATGGAGAGAAACTTGGCAAGCCTCACCACTACAGTTTATATTTGGCATTTGAAGACATTGGCTGTAGGTGGAGAGGTCACATCATACCACAATAAAATCCTCTCTTGATTTGGGGGGGAAAAAAAAGCAGGCACTCTTTACATGTTTGGTATTTTTTTTCCTACCAGGCATTAAACTCATACACCAGACTGCTGAGCTCAAAACCAAGCACTTGGTGTCCTTGCAGCCTTCGAGAGCTTGGAGCTATTCTAACATCCTGGGGAACAAGTCCAAGGGAGGCCAGGACCATGGGTTTCAGGGGATCCCTTGCCTCAGCCAGCTGCCATCCCGTGCCCCGCTTCCCTACCTCCTTCGGGAAGTGGCTGTGAAGCTTCCAGAGTGGCCTTGCATCCTGGTCCGCCCCAGAATGTCAACAGTGTTTTATTTCCTGAACTTGCTCAGGGGAATGTCTGTTTCACCCCCAGGCCTGCTACTGTCCCTACCCAGTAAGCCCTGAGTCCTTCCAGCCCGCCCCTCCCTGCTCCGAGGCTCAGCCTGGGGGTTAAGCTTTGGGAGCCAGAGGGCCACTCTCCCTCAAGGTCTCACAGCAGGACTGGAAAAGGTTTCCTCAATGGTTAGAAAGCCAAAAAACATCAAGTAGGAAAAAAACTAAGAGAGTTGTTCTGTTTCCAGCCTGCCCTAGGGAGTCCCTGCAAGCCATTATTTGGAAGCCTGGAAGCAATGCCCTCCCTAGGGTGCCTTGCTCTCACAAATATTGAGAGACGAAACAACAGTGCTGGACTTCAGAGTTTCCAAAGCCCTGACATGGCTGGAGTTCTCTCCACCAGCGCAATGGCTCCCTGTGGGCCAAATAATTCCAGGAGTCAGATGTCAGAGGAAAGGGGGCTAAAATCTGAAAACCACCTCACTTCACTAGAAAGTACAGGTGTTAGTAGTCACCACCTTGTGGGTCCCCCAAAGCCCAGATAGCTCCAAACTGAAAAGGTTTCCATTCATTCGTTCCCTCAGCACTTAGCCTGGGTGGCTCACACCTGTAATCCCAGCTTCTGGGAGGCTGAGATGGGAGGATTGCTTGAGACAAGGAGTTTGAGAACAGCCTGAGCGAGACACCTCTTCTCTACAAAAAAAAAAGATAGAAAAATTAGCCATGCATGATGGCAGGCACCTGCAGCCCTGGTTACTTGGGAGGTTGAGGCAGGAAGATTGCTTAAGCTCAGGAGTTGTAGGTTGCAGTGAACTATGATGATGCCACTGCACTCTAGCCTGGACAAGTCTGTCACACACGTGCACACACGCACACACATACAAAGGCATTTAGCACCTAATATGCATCAAGGGTTTCAACAGTGCCTGTCCTGTTAGAACTATTTTGTGGGCTTTTGTTTGTTAGGGTTTTTGTTTTTTTTTTTGAGACTGCCTTGCTCTGTCATCGGAGCTAACATGCCTCAGCCTAGCTAACAGCAACCCCAAACTCCTATATTCAAGGCATCTTCTGCCTCAGCCTCTCCTAAGTAGCTGGGTCTGTAAGTGCCTACCACCACCCCCAGCTACTTTTTCTTCTTTTAATAGAAAGGAGGCTTCACTCTTGCTCAGGCTAGTCTCCAGCTCCTGATCTCAAGCGATCCTCCTGCCTCAGCCTCCCAGAGTGCTAGGATTACGGGAGTGAAGCAGCGTGCCCAGCCCTATCAGAACTGTGTTAATGGGGAAATACACAAGCAAACGGTGATCTTGAAACACCTGGTGAGTTTTATTGAAGACATACAAGGTGTGTTGTAGAGCCCAAGGCAGGCAGAGGTTTCTGGAAGAAGTCAGGTCTCAACAGAAGGAGGAGGTGGCCAGGCAAAGAGGGAGGGAATGAGTGTCCCGACAGCGATCCCTGAGGCCTGGGAGTGACAGAGGATTGCCATGTTCTCAGCCATTGTAAGATGTTCAGTTTGGCTGGAACAGAGAATAGAAGGAAGGGTTAGAGAGAAATTCAAAAAGGAGACAGCTGGGTGGAGGATTATAGGTGCTGTGAGTAGTGTGGACATTCTCCAAAAGCTGTCTAGAGAGTCGTAAGTAGGAAGACGGAAAGAACACAGAGAGGGGAGCAAAGGACAGGACTGGATCTACAACTTAGAACAGTTTCTTTTAGGCTCGGTGCCTGTGGCTCAAGTGACTAAGGTGCCAGCCACATACACCTAAGGTGGCGAGGTCGAATCCAGCCCAGGCCCGCCAAACAACAATGATGGCTGCAACCAAAAAATAGCCAGGTGCTGTGGTGAGCGCCTGTGGTCCCAGCTACTTGGGAGGCAGAGGCAGGGGACTCATTTGAGCCCAGGAGTTGGAGGTTGTTGTGAGCTGTGATGCCACAGCACTCTACCCAGGGGGACAGCTTGAGGCTCTGTCAAAAAAAAAAAAAAAGAATGGTTTCTTTTAGAAGTAGCACCCTGACCCTTGGACTGTGTGCTGTCTTTGACACACTCAGAACCAGTATTACGGCAATTGTTAACAAATAAAACTTTTTCCAAATGAATTGAAGGTAGGACATAACAGATGAGGGAGCTGGAAGGGGCCGAATGAAACAGGGGGGACACAGCAGAAAGGACCCAAGATCTGGAGCAAAAGACCTGGATGCAAGACCTGCCTCTCCCACCAACTAGACTACAAAAGTAATCGTGCCTGTATGTTACTACTTAACTCTTAGGAGTATGACTGTGTTTCCCTATTTCCAAGTTCTTGGGGAGGGAATAGGCACCTCACTACGGTCCTCATACTGTGCGTGGCCAACATGGGTCACATTCTTTCTCAGGGCTCCCCACGAATCATTGCCCTTCAAGTCAGTGTTTGCAAAGAGCTTTGAGTCAGTAGTTCAGACTATTAACTAGTATTATTTAATCTCTTTGTCCCTGGCACCCACACAGTGTCTGGCACATGCTGAATGTTCAATGAATAAACCCTGAGGGGATGACACCATCGCCTGGTGTAGGAAACACACAAACAAGTAATAGCAGTGTGGAGAGGCAAGGGTGCGATGGAAGGAATGTGTCAGTGTGTGTTCTTGGCCAATGAAACATGAGCTGTTCATCGTGGGAGGAAGGGTGACAGAGGACGCATTGAGAAGGTGGCCCATATGGCAGGGCTTAAAGATGGAGAAAGGATACATGAGTTAAAAAGAATGGGGTGAGGTTATCTTAGCCAGGGAGATGCTGTGTAGAAGGTCCCCCATCAGGACACAGCAGCATGTACGCAGAAAAGAGTAAAGGACTCAGTAAATCTGGTGGGTAGAGAGTAGGGGAGGTAGAAGAGGATAGAGCAGGTGCTAGGGCCGGATGAGAAGAGCTTTGAATGTAAGGCTAAAGAGCGTAGATCTTATTCTCTAGCAGTAACGGGGCACCCACAAAGGGATTGTGAGCCAAGGAATAAGCAGGTGTATTGCAGAAAGGTTGATCCACAGGTTGTCAGCGAAACAGATTTGAGAAAATCAAGACTAGAGACGGAGGGAAAAGAGAGGAAACTGTCTTCATCGTCCAGGTAAAATATGGACTTTAGGTTATGACCACAGAGGTGATGAAGAGGAGACGGATTAGAAGTTTATTTAGGAAGCAATTTCATCAAGGAACTGGGTAATCTGCTAAGGATGTTGGGGAAAGAAAGGCAAGAGACAGAGGTGGTGTTGAGGTTGTAAGCTTGGGTAAATGGAGGCACCACTAGCCAAGTTAGAAAACACCCGGATACAGCAGACGAAGGGTCCTCCCTCTGGACACCCTGTCTAGTTGCCTGCCCAGCGCACACAGGGACCTCCCAATAGGCCGTTGAAACCAGAACTCCTGGAAAAGAATCTGCCCTGGGGTTGTAGGTCTGAGAGTCTTGAATAGACAAGTGATGGCCTAAGCCATGGGCAAGGATGAAGTCAGTCAGAGAGGTTCTAAGCTACGTCAACATGCATGGCAACAACTGATGCTCGCCCTGTTCAGTAACTTGAAAACAGAGAAATACGGTCATCCTCCCCAGAATTAAACAGCATCATATAGATACAATGAGTGTGAAGAGCTGGTTGTGGGCGCACACTGAGGTGTCTGCAGTCACAGCCAAGGGCCAGCCGCTGCTACAGCTGTCTTGCCAATACCTACAGAAGAGTTGATTGTCCAACGGCTTTACAGAAACCAAGCTAGAGCCACGTTTGAACCATGTTCCAACACTGACTTTTTTTCAGTGACATGATCAAATAAACCCCTGTTATTAAGGGTACAAGTCAAATCTGTCAAGTGTAGAACATGAATGTCTTAACACAATAATCAAGTAAATGAGGCAAAAGCTATGTTGATTGATTTGACGTAACCACATCAGATTGTATGAAAAAATCAACACACTGTACCCTACATATGCATAAATGTATTCATGTTCTATGTGTATATGACTTAATAATAATTAAAACAAAATCCCTGTTATTGTTTTCAGTTGCTTCAGGTCAGGTTTTCTGATGATTGCAGTCAAAAGCATGCTAAGCTGTATGCTCATTGAGCTCCAAAGCACATCGAGAGCAGGAAATGAGGCCAGGCACAGTGACAGCCACCTGTTATCCTAACCCTCTGGGAGGCTGAGGCAGAAAGATCACTTGGGATCAGGAGTTTAAGACCAGCCTGTGCAAGAGTGAGACCCCATCTCTACTAAAAATGGAAAACCTAGCAGGGCATTGTGGTGGGCACCTGTAGTCCCAGTTATTTGGGAGGCTGAGGCAGGAGGATTGCTTGAGCTCAAGAGTTTGAGGTTGCTGTGAGCTAGGCTGACACCACAGCACTCTGGCCTAGGCAACAGAGTGTGACTCTGTCTCAAAAAAACAAACAAAAGAGCAGGAAATGAATAAGGCACAGTAGGGATACACCTGCCCAGAGACCATAGCACCTGAGTCTGAAGGATAAGACATGCTCCCTACACTTATTGCTTGGACAGGGTCTGAATCTTCTCTTCCTTTTTCAGAACTCTAGACTCATCCATCACGCCATGTCTGTGGCCCTCTTAAGAGTGAAGAAGCAACTTTCCAAGCAGACCCCAGTAAACTGCCCTCTTGTCTCACTGGACCAAACTGGGTCTCAGCCCTACCTGAACTAATCCAGCACTGATTCACATTGGCCTGGATTTGAAAAACTAAAGGAATGAGGCTACACTTTCTTCCACCAGGCCCAACCTTGGAGGTGAGGGTGGGAGCAGCTTCCCCCCAAGCACCTGGGCTGTGTGAACCAGAGTTGGGTTCCTAAACAAAACCGGGGTAGTCACCAAGCAAAGGGGAGATGGGTGCCAGGAGGCCACCTTGACATCCATTAGACTAGACTAACCAAATTTACCAACTTCTGCATTTGGAAGAAGGCAGAAAACAAAACATCACCAATACAAAGAAACAATGAAAGTCCCAGTTGTAGTTCATATTAGTAGGGCTGCTTTTGGTGTATAAGAAGTCACTACAAGAGATAAGCCTAGGCCTTCCCTGTTGCTAGGTGGCCGGGAAGGAGAAGACAATGCAGTCAAGATGGCTAACGGTGACCCCAAGAAACCAAAGGGCAAGATGTCTACCTGTGCCTTCTTTGCGCAGACATGCAGAGAAGAACATAGGAAGAAAAACCCAGAGGTCCCTGTCAATTTTGCAGAATTTTCCAAGAAGTGCTCTGAAAGGTGGAAGGCAATGTCTGGGAAAGAGAAGTCTAAATTTGATGAAATGGCAAAGGCTGATAAAGTCCGCTATGATCGGGAAGTGAAGGATTATGGACCAGCTAAAGGAGGAAAGAAGGACCCAAATGCCCCCAAGAGGCCACCATCTGGATTTTTCCTCTTCTGTTCAGAATTCCGCCCCAAGATCAAGTCTACAAATCCTGGTATCTCTATTGGAGATGTGGCCAAAAAGCTGGGTGAGATGTGGAATAACTTAAGTGACAGTGAAAAGCAGCCTTCCATCACTAGGGCAGCCAAGCTGAAGGAGAAGGATGAGAAGGACGTCGCTGACTATAAGTCTAAAGGAAAGTTTGATGGTGCAAAGGGACCCACTAAAGTTGCCAGGAAAAAGGTGGAAGAGGAAGATGAAGAAGAGGAGGAGGAGGAGGATTAATAAAAAACTGTTTATCTGTCAAAAAAAAAAAAAAAGAGAGAGAGAGATAAGCCTAGAAATTTGAATGATTTAGTGCAGTAAAGTTTTTCCTGTTCAGACAACTCTAAATAGTGGAGTGGCGAGTGACAGTGAGTGCTCACTGTAGAGGTGACAGGGGCCCTGCCTGCTTCAAAATGATTTCAAAGGTGTTCTGACAGCCAGCAGAGAGAGGAAGAGAAAGTGGAGCGTTGAGAGGGAAGTTTTGCAGGCCAAGGCAAAAGTTACTCCTGCCCACAGTAACAGGCCACACAGCTGCAGGAAAGCGTAGGGCAGATACTCAGCCTCTGTGGCCTGGAGAAAGGAAAACAGTGTGTCTGCAGCAGTGGTCCCCACAGAGGGGTCTTGGGACCATCTTGCTCTTTCCCTGCCTCTGCCCCTCCACCCCATTTGAGAGACCCAGAAAGGAAAAAGCACAGAAGAGAGGATGGGACTCAGGAGGACAATAAAACAATCTGTGAGACAAAAAAAAGAGAGAGAGAGAGAGAGAAGCAGCAAAGAAGAATGAGATGGATGATCAGAAAATTAAAGACAGGAAAACAGAGAGGAAGAGATCAAAGGAAAAGGGGTTCCAGGAAGTGGAACAGGAACACTTAACCCATGCTCCTGTCTCATCACATGGTGCTAAAGGAGCAGGGAAATGTGAAAGAGTTACCAACTGGTAAATGGTAAAACACGGCAGCCAGGTAGGAGAGTCTCCGATAATCTGCCTCTGCCCCTTGCCTCAGTTGGGAGTCCAGCCTGTGAGAGGCCAGACCCCGAATTGCTAGGTCCCTCCCTGTCTGCAGTCCCAGCAGATGGGGTAGCAGGGAAGATGTGGCGACTGCTCCAGAGGGCCTGCAAAAGTGACCCATGAGTCCAGGACCTCAGACAGAGTTTCCGAAGTTGAGATGTTTCTAAGCCCCCATGAGATCGTAAGGGGTTGCACCCCCTAAACCCAAGGCCACCTGCCCTCCAGGGAAATGCTCATTCTCAGTCACGCTGGACCAGACTGGGCTGCACTTGTACTTGAAGAAGAAAAGGAGGAGAGAGAATAAACACAAGAAATCTTTCGTACAGGAAAGCAGGGTGGGAGAGTAGGAGGAGTGTTTCAAAAGCTTTTCTCAATTTAATTATATGTCATTTTCTAATTGTATTTCATAATTGTGTAATTATCCCCAAGTATTTTTCTTTAAGTAATAGATCTAGTAATTACATACTAATTGAATGGGTAATCTCATCATTAGAACAGGTAAATATATAATAGTATAAAGATAAGGTAATTAAAATTCCAAGGATGATTCTACTATAAAAACCTGTGACATGTACCTGCTTCTGTCCCGGGATTCTCTGCTCCAGTAGGCTCTGAAATTCCACCTGGACAGGAGAGATAAGCCCCAGGGCCTAGGGAATGTGTAATGAGGCAGCACATTCCCAGCAGACATGGCCATCAGGCAGCTTCCTCTCCACAATCTTTCCCAAAATGCTTCCCTAGGGTCTCCCACTTTCACACTCTTCCCTATCAGGAAGGAGACTTAGAGTAGGAGAACAGCTGGCTATGAGCTGTATAACACCCCCCCCCCTCTAACCCCCACCTCCCAATGCAGGGCACTGAGAGGGTAGAGTGGCCGTGAAGCCAGAGTCAGCTGATGCACAAAGAAAACAGTATAAATCAGTTCAGCGCCTGTGGCTCGAGTAGCTAAGGCACCAGCTACATACACCTAAGGTGGCAGGTTCGAATCCAGCCTGGACCCACCAAACAACAATGACGGCAGCAACCAAAAAATAGCCAGGCATTGTGGTGGGTGCCTGTGGTCCCAGCTACTTGGGAGGCTGAGGCAGGAGACTCACTTGAGCCCAGGAGTTGGAGGTTGCTGTGAGCTATGATGCCACGGCACTCTACCCAAGGGGACAGCTTGAGGTTCTGTCTCAAAAAAAAAAAAAAAAAGAAAAGAGTATAAATCTTTCCCTTAACCCCAGAGCAGCTGTGATGCCCACGGCCACCCACAGGTCAACATGCAAGGCTTCCTTCACAAGCAGAGGCTGACACTGTCAGGAAGACTCAATGATGAGGATCACTGTGCAAAAGGTTTCAGCCATCTGAACGACCCCAAGCCAGAAGCAGAGGATCAGCCCCAGCTACCCTCTTCCTGCTCCTAATCTGTGGAAAGTCCTCCCTCTCTGACCAAATGTTGCTCAGTCTCCTCTGACCACCACCACCATCCTGCCATCCTTAGAATCCTGCGGAGCAAGTTTATTGGGACTCCCCTCCCCTGGGTATCTAACCAAGTTGCTCTTAGGAATTTTTCACCTACCTCCTTACCCTGTCTACTGGCTTTATAGATCCTCACTGGTCCCTGTTAGATTTGGAGTTGAGTTCACCATCTCTCCCCTATTGTAAATAGTTTTGACCTCTATTGCAGTAGTCTTAAATAAAGTCCATTCCATTTTTCTTTTTTTCCATTTAGTGCATTTTTTATTCTTTTACAACTAAACCCAGGGACATGGACCATGAGCAGACATATCCAACCTGAGATGACACCCCTGGCTTCACCTATAAGGTGACAGGTGTCCTCCTGGGGTCAACTCATGATGCTCAGAAAGCAGAGATGAAGAAGGACATTTGTCCAGACATTGGCAACAGGAAAGAAAAATTAAGGAGAGGCTTCCTGGGGTGAGTCAGAGCTCAACAAAAGCCTGAAGAAAGAACAGAAGATGGGCATGGAAGACAGATCAAAGTGGAGGAGAATGTGAGGGAGCAGGGACAACAGACGCCCTGGCTGGGCGGTCAGAACAGGGCCTGTTCAATAGGGTGCGGACCATGAAGAAGACAGCACAGACAAGGCTGGTGAGAGGGTCAGGGGTAGAGTCGGGGTGAGGATCTGCAAGAAGGGGAGGCCAGTCCCTGACTAAGGAAAGGCTTTATTGGAAAAGAGCACAGTGGAGTCTGAGCAACAGTCAGCCCCCTGATCGCAGTTTCCAGAGGCTTTTGTTGGTACAGTTAGAATGTGGGAGGGAGTTGTGAGAGATGAGGAAGTCATCTTTCTGCAGAGTGATGGTTGCTGTGTCGAGGACCGATCTTCGAATTACTCCCTTCTGCAAAGTGTTAATCTTCACACCAGGGTCTTATCTTTAGTGTCGGCCAGGACCAGGGTAGGAGATTACTTGTTCTGATGTTTCCCAGTAACACTGGCCTTGAAGCACTCCAGGACTGTGGGGAGGGGGTTGCCGTGGTTATGCCATTTGGTCTCTGACCTGCTTTCTGTCACCTGCTGTCCTCCCAGGATGGCTGTACTCTTGTCAGGGTCGGGAAGAATTCTTCCCCACAGCTGAAGGAGCTGAGCCAAAGAGCCTTCTGCCCTTCCTCAAAATTCAGACTCTCCTAAGGATGACTTCCTTTTCTCACTAATTTAGAAAGGATATAAGTCTAGATTTATGGCAAGATGGACAGATTGATGGACTGATGAGTTGACGATGGATGGGAAGGTCTTAGATATCACAGCTGGGCCTGAGGGAAAACTATAAACGGGGTTATGACATTAGTGGAACTTCTGACTCTTTAGACCCAGACAGTCAGGACCAGCAAGGCAGAAACGAGGACCCAAGCAAGTCCCAGTGTTCTTTCTACTCTGCACACGTCTCCTGGGGAAAGTGAGGGCTCCCTTGTCCATCCAACACTTCTCCCCTGCACTACCCCCTTAGACACATACATCCCAAATGCCGCTTATCATGCGATGGTACCAAAGGCCCTAGACTTCCAAGTCCCAGGAGAAGGACCTCTCCAAGGTAACAGACTTGTAAACTAAAAATAAAATCCTAAGCTCCCTGCTGACTAAACAGACCCCTTTCTTGGCCAAAGAGATTCCAGGAAAAAAATCCTTAAAAGTGAGTTCTCAGCCATGAAGGGAAGGGAAGTCAGACACACCTCCATTATGGAGTTCAGCCTCATTGTAAACAGGACCTAACGCTGTGCAGGAAAAGGTTAAGTCGTGCCTGACAAACCATAAAATCTCATCAAAGGTATTTTTTTAATTAAAACTATATGATACGTCTTGTTTTTTAACCTCTGCCATAGCCTCACGTGACAGATAGCTGACCCCTTTATCTCTGCTTCAGAATTCCTTTCTACTGACTCCAAATCTTTACACCACCGTTTACTTCTTTAACTGATTACAGATAAAAGAATCTCTGAACCCATCTACAACCTGTAAGCCCCTGCTTTGAGGTATCCCATCTTCTGAGGCCAAATCTGTGTATTCCTTCCACGTCCTGATTCGCAATTTTACGATGATGCTGTTTCTCTAAAATGCATAAAACCAAACTATGACAGCTGCCTTGGGGGCATTTTTTCAGGATCTCTTGAGACTACATTCCCCGGCCATGGTCACTCATATTGGTCCAAAATAAACCTCTTTGAATTATTTTACAGAGTTTGTTTTTTGCTTTTGTTTGGGGGTTGTTTTTTTTTTTTTTTTTCCTGTTAACAGACTCAAAGAAGAAATTTCCTACCATTAGATACCTGGACTTTTTTTCTTTCTATGATCATAGTACACTGTGAGGAAGTTGTTAGGCGAGATGCCTTCAGATTCACACGAAGCTACAGCCCCGGATGTGACAGGTGCAAACTAAATATAATCTTAAGTCCCCCCCTCCCCAGCAGCTGCCTGACTGGACCCCCTCTTAGCCAAGGGGATCTCCTACAACTGAGTTGGGAGCCTGGAGTAGGGAGACAGACATGCTCATCATGTCCCTTCCCTTCTTAGAGGTGTCCCTTGAGACTCATTAACAGGCCTAAGGCTCTTCTAGACAAACCCGAAGGTCTTCAATATACATAACAAGGCATCTGAGTCTGAGCTTGTGTGTGAGGTAGTCTGTCTCTGATTGACAGATCCTAATCTTAACTCAAGCAGTCCTTTCCACTGACTCCTGTTCTTTTAGACAAAGCCTAACTCCTTCAGCCAACTGCCAGCCAAAGAATCTTTAAACTCACCTGTGAACCACCCCCCACACACACCCCCTTTGAGATATCTCACCTTTTCAGGCCAAACCCGTGTATGCCTTTCATGGATTGACTTATGACCTGTAATGCCTCTCTCCCTGAAATGCCTACAACCAAACTGTGACCCCACCACAGCAAGCCCATTTGCTCAAGGCCCCTTGTGTGTGGCTCTGGGTCATAGTTCTCAAATTTGGCTCAGAATAAACCTCTTTCAATTGTTTCACAGAGTATGGCTTTTTTTCCATTGACATATGGTAGAGGCAGGTCCCTTATTTGCCTCTGGAGCAGGAACTTTGAAATGTGGCTTGAGTGACAGAGAGGAAGAGGGAGCATGGCTCCCTGCAGGGAACTCAATAGAACCCCTAGGTGACAGCTTTAGTGTGGGAGGGAGATTAATGTTAGAAACTGGAAGAAAGTAAGTGGACTCCCTACCTGAGTGCATTAAGCATTTTCTATATACCAGTCAGGTGAGGGTTGAGACTTGATCCACTGTCCCCAGATGCCAGCAATCTGCTACAAGACTCCCTAATAACTTACCTTGAAGGATGCTTATTATAAGTCTTTTTCCCCCCTTTCTTCTGAGCTGTCTTTCTATTAACATGAGGACTTCAGCCCGCTTGCAGAAAGAAATCCCCCATGTGGCTTTTGGCAGATATGTCCCAGCACCACAGGGCTTTGGGGTCAGGGAACGCAAAGACAAAGGAAGCTTCACCCCAGAAACCCTTCTATGCCACTCCTGAGAGACAATGGGGTCTTCCTCCTGCCACTTTCTGGGAAACCCAGAATCTAAACTACAGTCACTGAGGCCCAGGCCTGGCCAGATCATTTTACCCCCATCCCATTTGTCTGTGAAAGTAACAGTGCCTGGGTGTAGATATTGCCTTTAGGAAGGTTTCTATAATGGGCTGCCTCTGAGGCACACACAATGGGATATACATTAGGAACAATATAGCAGTGCATTAAGGTAAATTACATTTTAAAAGCCATTATCTACCTCAGAATTCTCTCCCTCTAGGTCTAGAAGGCCAATGGCTCCCAGCTGAGTCATTACCTAGGGCCTCTTAGGAGAAATCAGCAGGTGGGCAGGAGTGGAGTCCAGGGGAACCTGGGACCTGCCCTGTTTGGGTCCTGAGACCTGCCTTGGCTGTGTCCTGTCTGCCTCCAGCTCTTCTGGCTCTGCAGGCTTATGTCACAGGTGCACTGGCTCTGCAAGTCACACAGATAGGAGTTCAAGTCCAGGTTTTGCTATCGTGAGTCGAGGGACCTAGATAAAGTTATTTTAACTTGCTGAAATTTAGGGTTTGTTTTTTTTTCAGTAAAATAAAATTAGAAATACAAATGAGGAAGACTGTTGTGAAGATTAAATTAGATAGCGTCATTAAATGCCTGGCACATAATGGGTACGTAATAATGGTCTTTCCTGGTTTACACTTGGCAAAGAACATAATAAACCCTGCCCTCAGGTTCTGTCCTCCCCGCAGGAATTATCTGTCAACTTGGCTGGCTCATCTTCCTCCTACTTGCCCTAATAAGAAAATAACTAGTGTTTATTGCACAATTACTAACACTTCCTTGCATTATCTCATTTAATTCTCCCCACAACCCCATGAGGCAAGCACGATTTTCTCATTTCCAGTTGTCAAAACTAATTCTCTAAGATCAAATAGCTGATAAGAGGGTAGTAGGCATCAGTGAGATTTTTTGCGTACAAGAAATCAAAGATCCGTGAAGTCATGCACTAACCACCCTACAATCCTGTGTGTTTTAAAGGTTTAGAGACAACAGGAAAGAGAAGATATGCATACACGGTATAAAGCAGGGGTAGCCTGGGGACTGAGATGAGGACGAACCAGAGAAACTTAGAGGGAGGGTGTGTGGAGCAGATGCTAGTTAAAGTGGGCATCAGAGAGTAAGTAGGACGTATTTGGCAATGCAAAGATTAGAGAACCCAAGATGTAAAAAAAAAATAGCATAGTGAATATAGAATCAGAAACGTGGATTTTGACTGAGCACAATGCCTCACACCTGTAATTCTAGTACTTTGGGAGGCTGAGGCAGAAGGATCACTAGAAGCCAGGAGTTCAAGACCAGCCTGAGCAAGAGCAACACAGTAACACTACAGAAAGATAGGAAAACTAGCCAAGCCTTATGGTGTGCAGCTGTCATCCCAGCTGCTCCAGAGGCTGAGGCAGGTGGATCGCTTGAGCCCAGGAGTTTGAGGTTGTATTGAGCTATAATGACACTACTACACTCTAGCTGGGGCAACAGAGTAAGATTCTGTCTAAAAGAAAGGAAAGGGAAAGAAAGCAAAATGTGAATTTTAATCCTAGATGATCTGCTTAAAAGTTGGTGATGGTGTCACAGTGTTGCAGGAAAACTATGTCATATGGAAAGAAACACCAGAACATCTGTGTTTAAAAGAAGGGCTTTATTTCAGCCAGCAGAGCCACAGCAGACTGGAGTTCAAAAATGGCTGAGCTCCCCAACTAGCTCTGTCCTTTCCATTTCATCTCCAGCCAAGGTTTCCTTGTCCATGGGTACCCTTCTCATTGGTCAGTCTGAATCAAGCTGGAGAAGGTGGATGCAGGCTTTTTTTTTTTTGAGACAGAGCCTCAAGCTATCCCCCTGGGTAGAGTGCCATGGCATCACGCTCACAGCAACTTCCAACTCCTGG
>CAUYTI010160155.1:0-13284 GCA_963575145.1 Galago senegalensis
TTTTTTTTTTTTTTTTTTTTGAGACAGAGTCTCAAGCTGTCCCCCTGGGTAGAGTGCCATGGCTTCACTGCTCACAGCAACCTCCAACTCCTGGGCTCAAGCGAGTCTCCTGTCTCAGCCTCCCAAGTAGCTGGGACCATAGGCACCCGCCACAATGCCCGGCTATTTTTTGGTTGCAGCCATTATTGTTGTTTGGCGGGCCCGGACTGGATTTGAACCCGCCACCTTAGGTGTATGTGGCTGGCGCCGAGCCACACTGTCAGTTTCAATAACCTCCTCTCCAATATGCTTCCACATAACTGGACCTGTACAGCTTCTACCTTCACATCAGGGTGGTTATAGATGGTGGCATTCTCAGGAAGTACAGTCACATCATCCACCAGGAGCAGCTCCACAGCTGTAGATCTGGGCAAGTTGGAAATTTCCTAGAAATGTAATAAAAACTATAAAGGTAAATATAAATTTCTAATTCCTCATGTCCTGAGAGAAGAATCCAGTACTCTCTCAGGTACCAGAAATGAGAGTCACAGACATGGGTCTGGGCATGGTGGCTCACGCCTGTAATCCTAGCACTCTGAGAGGCTGAGTTGGGTGGATTACCTGAGCTCATAGGTTTGAGACCAGCCTGAGCCAGAGTGAGACCTTGTCTCTAAAAATAGCCGGGTATTGTGGTGGGCGCTTGTAGTCCTAGCTTCTCAGGAGGCTGAGGCCAGAGAATCACTGGAGCCCAAGATTTTGAGGTTGTTAAAACTCATGACACTCAACCGAGGGTGACAAAGTAAGGCTCTGTCTCAAAACAAAAACAAAACCAAAAATAAAACAAAGCAAAACACGCAAACAAAAAAAGAGTCACAGATATGCACAGTTCTGAGATATGTATCAGCTGTAAACAGCTTCTTGCCTTTTTTTTTTTTTTGGAGACAGAGTCTCATTTAGTTGCCCTCAGTAGTTTGCCGTAGTGTCATCATACCTAGCTCACAGCAACCTCAAACTCCTGGGCTCAGGCGATTCTCCTGCCACAGCCTCCCAAGTACCTAGGACTACAGACGCCCTCCACAACACCCTGCTAATTTTTGTATTTGTAGTAGAAACTGGGTCTTGCTCTTGCTCAGGCTGGTCTTGAACTCTTGAGCTCAAGTAATCCATCTGCCTCAGCCTCCCAGAGTGCTAGGATTACAGGCGTGAGCCCCTGCACTGGGCCCAGTTGTAAATAACTTTTAAAGGAGAGCCTAAATTTCCAATTATTTAATTTCTTTCTTTCTTTTTTTTTTTGTAGAAACAGAGTCTCACTTTACTGCCCTGGGTAGAGTGTGATGGCATCACAGCTCATAGCAATCTCCAACTCCTGGGCTTAGGTGATTCTCTTGCTTCAGCCTCCCAGTAGCTGGGACTACAGGCGCCGCCCACCACAACGCCCAGATATTTTTTGTTGTAGTTTGGCCAGGGCTGAGTTTGAACCCGCCACCCTCGGTGTATGGGGCCAGTGCCCTACTCATTGAGCCACAGGCGCCGCCCTCTAATTTGTTTCTTATATCACAATTTCCACTCACCTTGGGGCTTTTCTTCTCTAAATAGCCCACAAAATTGACTCCAATTAGTACAATCCCTTTTATTTGATGTACTTTTAGGACCTGATGACCTGGAAACATGCAGAAAAATACTCTGAGAAACAATATCATGTAGAATACAAAAGTGTCTTGAGAAAGCCAAATTATGCCCCAATTTTTCCAAACAGTGTTATATTACAGTGAAGAAAAACACTAAATGGGGAAGTACACAAGAAATAGAAAACTGGGTTTTTATACTGATCCTGTCTTGATATTCCTATATGACTCTGAGCTACTCTTTGTCTCTCAGTTCCTTCCTTAAATAAAAGATTAGGCAAGGAAAAATCTAAAATTCTTTTCAGCTTTGAAGGTCTATGAGTCCAAGAATAGCCTGACAATAGTATACAGGGAAATTTTTCCTGGATTTTCATATGGAAATGAGGGCCAGGTGTAGTGGTTCACACCTGTAATCCTAGCACTCTGGGAGGCTGAAGTGGGTGGATTGCCTGAGCTCATGAGTTCAAGACCAGCCCGAGCAAAAGTGAGATCCCCGCCCCTGTCTCTACTAAAAACAGAAAAACTGAGGCAAGAGAATTACTTGAGCCCAAGAGTTGGAGGTTGCTGTGAGCTATGATGCCACAGCATTCTACTCAGGGCAACAGAGTGAGACTCTGTCTCAAAATAAACAAAAAGAAGGTGAAGAGCATCAAATGGAAATGAAAAATAAAAGGGATAGTTCTTTGGGCCTTTTACTCTTCTAGACTGTTCTGTAATCCAGCACTCTGGGAGGTCAAGGCAGGTGGATTGCTTGAGCTCAGGAGTTTGGGACCAGCCTGAGAAAGAGCAAGATTCTGTTCCTACTGAAATAGCTGGGCACTGTAGTGGGCACCTGTAGTCTCAGCTACTCAGGAGGCTGAGGCAAGAGGATTGCTTGCGCCCAAAAGTTTGAGGTTGCTGTAAGCTGTGATAATGCCACAGCACTCTACCCAGAGCAACAGAGTGAGAGTATGTCACTAAGTAAATAAATACATAAATAAAATAAAATAAAACTGTTCCGTGTTTATAAATGTCCTATCAGTCATTTTTTCAAAAATATACATGGTGGCACAGCACCTGTGGCTCAAAAGGGTAGGATGCTGGTTCTGTATGCTGGAGGTGGCAGGTTCAAACCCAGCAGCTGCCAAATTAAAAAAAAAATAAAAAATTTACATGGTGAACTCTTCTTCCTTGATCAATTCAAACTCCTTAAACTAGCATTTGAAGTCTTCCATAATCTAATATTGCTTTAGTTACATGTCTCTTTCTCTCCATTCTTCCCTTTTTCTTCTCTCTTCGCCTCTCCTCTCTTTTCTAGAGACAGGATGTCACCTAGAAAGGAGTGCAGTGGCACTCAATCACAGCTACTGTAGCCATGAACTCCTGGGCTGAAGTGATGCTCCCAACCTCAGGGTCCTGAGCAGCTGAGACTACAGGCAAGCAGCACCATGCCCAGCTAATATTTGTTATTTTTTGTAGAGTCAGGGTCTTGCTGTGTTGCCCAGGCTGGTCATGAACTCTTGGCCTCAAGTGATCCTCCCTATTCAGCCTCCCAAAGTACTGGATCACAGGCATAAGCCATCATACCTACCAGCAAATGGATTTTAAGAAAGATAATCAGATTTGAATTCTAGTAAGATTACTCTAGTGGTGTAGAAGATAGAGTGTAGCAGAAACATAAGCAATGTTAGGGGTGGTGCCTGGTGGCTCAGTGGGCAGGGTGCTGACCCCATATACCGAGAGTGGTGGGTTCAAACCCGGCCCTGGCCAAACTGCAACAAAAATAGCCGGGCATTGTGGCAGGCGCCTGTAGTCCCAGCTACTCAGGAGGTTGAGGCAAGAGAATCACCTAAACCCAGGAGTTGGAGGTTGCTGTGAGCTGTGACACTACAGCACTCTACCCAGGGTAAGAACTTGAGGCTCTGTGTCAAAAAAAAAAAAATGTTAAGAGGCTACTTTTCTAATTCAGGATAGAGGTGATAAGGACATTAGTGATGAAGGTAGAAAGAAAGAGATAAAACTAAAAAATATTCAGAAGGTAACACTTGCCCAGCCTTCCCTATTCCATTGAATGATTTTACCATCTACCCAAATACTCATGCTTGAAACCTTAAAGTCAGTCTTTGAACCACTTCCTTCTTCACCTTTGAGATTTATTTGTGGTAGATCATTATGTTAATGGTCCATGATGAAGCATGCCTACTGGTAGCTATGCCCTCGTGTAGTCCCTGACTACCTTGACTCTGGTTTTGGCCAAGATGTCCTGCCTTCAAAACTAGGACATCAGCAAATGTGACACAAGCTTGATGAGGGCTTGTTAAATGTCTAGAACCTCTTCTAATGCCTCTTGACGTTTCTCCCAGTCAGACTCGATCACTTTCAGCTCATTCTTATTATTTCTTCTTCCAACAACCCCCTTTGGGTCTCAGCATAAATGTTACTTTTCAAGGGTAGCCTTCTCTGTTCTAGACTAGGTTCAGTCTCCCTGTTATAAGCTCCCAAGGCACCCCATAGTTCCCTTCAGAGTACCTAACAGAGTTGTAATATTTAAAGTCTGGGATGGCTTGGTGCCTGTAGCTCAGCGGCTATAGCACCAGCCACATATGCCAGAGCTGGCGGGTTCGAATCCAGCCCTGGCCTGCCAAACAACAATGATAACAACAACAACAAAAATAGCAGGGTGTTGTGGTGGTGCCTGTAGTCCCAGCTACTTGAGAGGCTGAGGAAAGAGAATTGCTTAAGCCCAGGAGTTGGAGGTTGCTGTGAGCTGTGATGCCATGGCACTCTACCTAGGGGGACAGCTTGAGGCTCCGTCTCAACAACGACAACAACAAAAAGGAATAGAAGACCAGCTCAAGCAAAGAGAGACTCAGTCTCTATTAAAAAACAGGAAAACTGGCTCGGCGCCTGTGGCTCAAGCAGCTAAGACGCCAGCCACATACACCTAAGGTGGCCGGTTCGAATCCCCAGCCCGGGCCCGCCAAACAATGATGGCTGCAACCAAAAAAAAGTGGCCGGGCGTTGTGGCGGGCGCCTGTAGTCCCAGCTACTTGGGAGGCTGAGGCAGGAGACTCGCTTGAGCCCAGGAGTTGGAGGTTGCTGTGAGCTGTGATGGCATGGCACTCTACCCAGGGGGATAGCTTGAGGCCCCGTCTCAAAAAAAAAAAATAGGAAAACTAGCCAGGTGTTTTGGTGGGCACCTGTAGTCCCACCTACTCAGGAGGCTGATGCAGGAGCATTGCTTGAGCCCAACAGTTTGAGGCTGCTGTGTGCTATAATGCCATGAAACTGAACCCCAGGTGACTGAATGAGAGTCTCAAAAAAAAAAAAGTCACTTTTATGACCAGACTGTTTGTGTATGAAAGCAGAAGCCATGCCTATCATATTCGCTATTCTATCTCTAGTGCCCAGCGAGGGCCTTATATTTAGTAGCCATTCAATAAATATTATTATATATTAAATAATAATTATTTATTTAATATACAATTATTATTGTATAAAATAATTATTATTCCATAATATTAGGCAATTAGCTGGGCATGATGACACAGATGTCTGTAGTACCAGTTATTTGAGAGGCTGAGGCAGGAGGATCATGTGAGACCAGGAGTTTGAGGTTGCAGTAAGCTATGATGACACCCTGGCACTCTATATGGGGTGATAAAGCAAGAATCTGTCTCAAAAAAAAAAAAAAATCTGGGTGGTGGCTCCTGGCTGTAATCCCAGAATTCTGGGAGACCAAGGCAGAAGGATCCCTTGAGCTCAGGCGTTCTGGACCAGTCTGAACAAGCGTGAGATCCTATTTCTACTAAAAATAGAAAAAATAGCCTGGGCGTTGTGGCAGATGCCTGTTGTCCCAGCTACTCGGGATGCTGAGGCAGGAAGATCGCTGGAGCTGTGAGTTAGTTGGATACTACAGCACTCTGGTCTGGGGGAACAGAGGAGAGTCTGTCTCAAAAAAAAAAAAAAAAAAGAAAGAAAGAAAAACATGAAAAGTGACATATAAAATCCAAAATAAAACCCTCACCCATAAGAAAATATGCAGTGTGTAATAATAAGGCAGTTATGGAAAAAAATTCATAAATTTTCACATTACCATGTAACCGGGTTTGCCCATAGCCATCATCTTTTGCTACCATCTCTGCTGTCTTATAATCTTCAAAATGGGCTAGTGTTTCATTAGAGGATTTCCATTCTAGCATTAGTGAACTGAAATTATCAAACTTTCTTCTGTGTTGATCAAACACTGCCAGTTCCAGAACTGTGTCCCTCAGGCTTGATATAGGAATCTGCATTAAAATAAAAAATACCGAAAGAAAATTTTATTTTATTATTATTATTATTTTGAGACAGACTCTCAAGCTGTTGCCTTGAGTAGAGTGCTGTGGCATCACAGCTCACGGCAACCTTAAACTCCTAGGCTCAAGCGATTTTCTTGCCTCAGCCTCCCAAGTAGCCGGAACTACAGGTGCCTGCCACAACAACCAGCTATTTTTTTTGTTGTTGTTGCAGTTGTCATTGTTGTTTTAGCTGGCTCCAGGCTAGGTTTGAACCCTCCAGCCTCAGTATACGTAGCTGCACCCTACTCACTGACCTATGGGCGTAACCTATTCTCTTCTATTTTATTTTATTTTATTTTATTTTTTGAGACAGAGTCTCACTTTGTCACCCTTGCTTGAGTGGCATCATAGCTCACAGCAACCTCAAACTCTTGAGGTTAAGTGATTCTCTTGCCTCAGTCTCCCAAGTAGCTGAGACTACAGGTGCCCGCCGTGATGCTTGGCTATTATTAGAGATGAGGTCTTGCTCTGGCTCAGGCTGGCCTCAAATCCGTGAGCTCAGGAAATCCACCTGCCTCAGCCTCCCAGAATGCTGGGATTATAGGCGTGAGCCACCACGCCTGGCCTAAAAATTATTTTTTATAGACAGGATCTCACTATGTTGTCCAAGGCTGATCTCAAACTCCTGATCCCATATACTTATCCTGCCTCAACCTCTCAAAGTGCTGGGATTATAGGCTTGAGCTACCATACCCAGTCTGAATTTGTTAATATTTGTGATAACATCATTTTTCTTTTCTTTTCTTTTTCTTTTTTTTTTTTTTTTTGAGACAGAGCCTCAAGCTATCCCCTTGGGTAGAGTGCTGTAGCATCACAGCTCACAGCAACCTCTAACTCCTGAGCTCAAGGGAGTCTCCTGCCTCACCCTCCCGTATAGCTGGGACCACAGGCACCCGCCACAATACCCGGCTATTTTTGGTTGCAGCCATCATTGTTGTTTTGGCCGGCCTGGGCTGTATTTGAACCCGCCACCTTAGGTGTATGTGGTTAGTGCTTTAGCCACTTGAGCCATAGGCGCTGAGCCTTCTTTTCTTTTCTTTTCTTTTTTTTTTTTTTGAGACAGAGTCTCACTATGTCACCCAGAGTCTCACTCGGTAGAGTGCTGGGGTGTCACACCTCACAGCAATCTCAAACTCTTGGGTTTAAGAGATTCTCTTGCCTCAGCCTCCCAAGTGGTTGAGAAGACTACAGGTGCTGGCCACAAAGCCCGGCTATTTTTTTGTTACTGTTGTTATTGTTATTTTGTTGCAGTTGGAATCTAGGCTAGGTTCCAACCCACCAGCCTTGGTGCATGTGGCTAGCTCAGTAACCAGTCTGCTACAGGCTCTGAGCCAGGAAATAAAGACTTGTAATTAACTATTTTGTATGAAGAAGTAAAAGGATCTATGTTTATTTATTTATTTATTTATTTAGAGACAGAGCCTCAAGCTCTTGTCATAGCAACCTCCAACTCCTAGTCTCAAGCAATTCTCTTGCCTCAGCCTCCCAAGTAGCTGGGATTACAGGTGCCCACCACAACACCTGGCTATATTTTGGTCGTAGTTGTCATTGTTGTTTGGCAGCCCGGGCTGGATTTGAACCCGCCAGCTCTGGTGTATGTGTCTGGTGACTTAGCCTCTTGAGCTATAGGCACTGAGTTGAAAAGCACAACAATTGAAATAAAAAATTAACTAGAGGAACTCAATAACAGATTTGACCAGGTAGAAGAAAGAATCAGAAAACTTGAAGACAAATCAACTGAGATTATGCAGTCTGATGAACAGAAGGAAAAAAGAATGAAGAAAAATGAGCAACACTTTGCAAGGCTGAGTGGATGGCAGGAGTTCAAGCCCAGCATGAACCAGAGTGAGAGCCCATCTCTAAAAATTATGTGGGTGTTGTGGTGGGTGCCTGTAGTCCTAGCTACTTGAGAGGCTGAGCTCAAGCTCAAGAGTTTCAGGTTGCTGTGAGCTATGACATCACACCCTCTACTGGGGGTGACAAAGTGAAACTCTGTCTCAAAAAAACCCAAAAAACAAAAACAAAAAACCAAATGAACAAGCATCAGAGCCCTGTGGAACAGAGAATGGCAGTGGTAGGAGAGGAGACAGAGAAAAAGAGGAAGAGAGGATATTTGAAGAAATAATGGCCAACAATTTGCCAAACAGATGAAAACATTAAACATTTAAAAAGCTCAAAGAACTCTAGGCAACATAAATTCAACAAGAGTCACAACTAGACATATAATAATCCATCCTTTTAAAGTCAAAGACAAGTCGGGCATGGTGTCTCACACCTATAATCCCAGCACTCTGTGAGGCTGAGGTGTGTGGATTGCTTGAGCTCAGGAGTTCCAGACCAGCATGAGCAAGAGTGAGACCCTGTCTCTACTAAAAAATAGGAAAACTAGCCGGTCCTCATGGCAGGCACTGGTAGTCCCAGGTACTGGGGAGGCTGAGGCCAGAGGATCACTTAAGGCCAAGAGTTTGAGGTTGGTGTGAGCTATGATGTCACAGCTCTCTACAGAAGGTGACAAAGTGAGACTCTGTCTCAAAAAAAAAAAAAACAAACACAAGTCAAGGACAAAAAAATCATAAAAATGGAAATAAGGGACTAATCCCTATAAAGGATTCTCCATCGGATTTACAGTTGATTTCTCATCAGAAACCACAAAGGTCATAAGGCAGTAGGATGACATATTCAAAGTGATGAGATTAAAAGACTGCCAACAAAATTTCTACATTGAGCAGAACAATCATTCAAAAATGAAGAAGTGAAGGCATTGTAAGGCATTCAACAAAAATAAAGAGAATTTGTTGCTATCAGACCTGTCCTAGAAGAAAGGCTAAAGTGAGTCCTTCAGTCTGAAATGAAAGATCACCAGACAATAACTTGAATTCTCATGACAAAATGAAGAGCCTGGCTTGGCGCCTGTGGCTCAAGTGGCTAAGGCACCAGCCACATACACCTAAGGTGGCGGGATCGAATCCAGCCCGGCCCCACCAAGCAACAATGATGGCTGCAACCAAAAAATAGCCAGGCGTTGTGGTGGGCACCTGTAGTCCCAGCTACTTGGGAAGCTGAGGCAGGAGACTCGCTTGAGCGCAGGCATTGGATGTCGCTGTGAGCTGCAATGCCATGGCACTCTACCCAGGGGGACAGCTTGAGGCTCTGTCTCAAAAAATAAATAAATAAATAAAGAGCCTGGTAATGATAATCACACAGGTAAATACATAAAACAATATAAATGTATTTTTGTTTGTATTTTTTTTTACTATCTGATTTAACAATAAATAATAAAATAATAATTATAGAATTATTTGATGGACATAATATATAAAGATGCAATTCTTATGATAATAATAGCACAAATGAATAGAAAGGAAATGGAGCTATATAGGAGCAAAGGTTTTGTACATTACTAAAATTAGGTGGTATTATTCTAGATTACATTGTTAAACATTAAGAGGTTAATTGTCGGCTCAGCGCCTGTGGCTCAAGCGGCTAAGGCGCCAGCCACATATACCTAAGGTGGCGGGTTAGAATCCCCAGCCCAGGCCCGCCAAACAACAATGATGGCTACAACCAAAAAATGGCCAGGCATTGTGGCAGGCGCCTGTAGTCCCAGCTACTTGGGAGGCTGAGGCAGGAGACTCGCTTAAGCCCAGGAGTTGGAGGTTGCTGTGAGCAGTAAAGCCATGGCACTCTACCCAGGGTGACAGCTTGAGGCTCTGTCTCAAAAAAAAAAATAGCCCGGCGTTGTGGTGGCATCTGCAGTCCCAGCTACTAGGGAGACTGAGGCAGGAGAATCTCCTAAGCCCAAGAGCTGGAGTTTGCTGTGAGCTGTGACGTTACAGCACTCTACCAAGGGCGACAAAGTGAGGCTCTGTCTCTAAAAAAAAAAAAAGAAGTGGCAGCGCCTGTGGCTCAAAGGAGTAGGGCACTGGCCCCATATGCCGGAGGTGGCGGGTTCAAACCCAGCCCTGGCCAAAAACCGCAAAAAAAAGAAATTAATTGTATTCCCTGGGGCAACAACTAAAAAATAATACAGTTCTAAAGGACTAAGAAAAAGGCCATGTACAGTTTGAATGGAAAGCCTATGAAGCTCAATGGTGAAAAGATGGACAAGTTTGAATCTTGTATCCCTCATGCACTTTTTTTTTTTTGGTAGGAAAAGGATTTTGGAATACTATTTTTTTTTTTTTTGCAATTTGGCCAGGGCTGGGTTTGAACCCACTGGTATAAGAGGCTGGCACCCTACTCACTGAGCCAAAGGCGCCACCCCAAATTTTGGAATATTTCCTTTCCTTCCTTTTATTTTTTTAATTTACATTTAAATTTTTTTTTTTTTTTTTTTTGCAGTTTTTGGCTGGGGCTGGGTTTGAACCCACCATCTCCATCATATATGGCTGGTGCCTTACTCCTTTGAGCCACAGGCACCACCCCACACATTTAAACTTTTTTTTACAGACAGGAGTCTTCCTATATTTCCCAAGCTGGCCTTAAACACTGGGTTTCCCACCTCAGCCTCCCAAGTAGCTGGGACTATAGATATGCACCATCGTACCCAGCTTCTCAGGTTCTTCTTTAAACTGGAAATAAACTCTCAGCTAAGGGAGCTGAATATAAAAGCAGCCAAGGAAACTGAACTTTGTGGTGGTCAGAAAGCTTTCATAATCTTTGTTTCTGTTCCTCAACCGAAATCTTTCCAGAAAATCTAAGTATAGGCAGTGCATGAATTTGGAGAAACCTTCAGTGGAAAGCATGCAGTCTTTATTTATGAGAGGAGCATAATGCCCATGCTAACTCAAAAAATCCATACAAAAAATAAGCAAAAACATCTTATGAGCCACATTCTGATACTTATGCATGATGAGATACTTGAGGACTTGGTCTTCCTTCCCAAGTGAAATTGTGAGCAGTAGCAAAACCTGAGTGAGACTGAATGGCAGCTGGCTCACTAAGGTCCATCCGGAAAAAGCACAGCAGAACTATGTGAAGCAAAGGCTGGAACCTCTTCTGGTGTTTACAAGAAGCTCATAGACAAGAATGTTAATTTGTTTGTTGCTGGCTTTTTTTTTTTTTTTGAGACAGTCCCACTATATCACCCTCAGTAAAGAGCTGTGGCATCACAGCTCACAGCAACCTCAAACTCTTGGGTTTAAGCAATTCTCTTGCCTTAGCCTCCCAAGTAGCTGGGACTACAGGAACCTGCCACAGTGCTCAGCTATTTTTTTTTTTTTTAAGAGACAGAGTCTCACTTTGTCCCCCTTGATAGAGTGCCATGGTGTCACAGATTATAGCAACCTCCCGCTCTTGGGCTTAGGTGATACTCTTTCCTCTGCCGCCTGAGTAGCTGGGACTACAGGTGCCCACCACAATACCCGGCTATTTTTTTGTTGCAGTTTGGCCAGGGCTGAGGTCAAACCCACCACCCTTGGCATATGGGGCCGGCACCCTACTCAAAAAATAGCCAGGCGTTCTGGTGGGCATCTGTAGTCCCAGTTACTGGTGCTGCCCCAATGCCCAGCTATTTTTTGTTGAGGTTGTCATCATTGTTGTTTAGCTGGCCTGGGCCGGGTTTGAACCCGCCAACTTTGAGCATTTTTTCTTTTTCTTTTTTTTTTTTTTTGAGACAGAGTCTCACTTTGTTCCCTAGAGTGCTATGGCATCATACCTCACAGCCACCTCAAAGTCTTGGGCTCAAGTGATTCTTTTGCCTCAGACTCCTGAGTAGTTGGAACTTCTGTTTTTTTCTTCTTTTAGTAGAGATGGGGTCTCCCTCTTGCTGGTTGCAAACTCTTGAGCTCAAGAGATCCAACCACCTTGGTCTTTCAGCTTGCTGGGATTACAGGAATGACCCCCTGCACCTGCATTTTTTTTTTTTTTAAAGACAGGGGTCTTGTCTCGGCGCCTGTAGCATAGTGGTTAAGCGCCAACAGCACCAGCCACATACACCGAGGGTGGTGGGTTCGAACCAGCCTGGGCCAACTAAACAACTGCAACAGAAAAATAGCCAGGCATTGTGGAGGGAGCTTGTAGTCCTAGCTACTTGGGAGGCTTAGGCAAGAGAATCCCTTAAGCCCAAGAGTTTGAGGTTGCTGTGAGCTGTGATGCCACGACACTCTACCAAGGGCGACATAGTGAGAATCTGTCTCAATATATATATGTATATATAAAAAAAATAAAGGCAGGGTCTTCCTCTGTTCCCCAGAATGAGGTGCAGTAGTGCAATCACAGCTCACTGCATTCTCTGACTCCCAGGCTCCTGTGATCCTCCTGGCTCAAGCTCCTAAGTAGCTGACTACAGGCACATGCCCCCAATGCTCAGCTAATTTTTCTACTTTTTGTACATATGGGTTCTTGTTATGTTGCCCAGGCTGGTCTTGAACTGTTGGCCCTAAATGATCCACCTGCTTGGCCTTCTAAAGTATTGGGATTATAGATATGAGCCACTGAGTCTGACCCAAGATGTTACTACAATTTTGAATTCCCAAGTTTCAGTGGTAAACAGAAATGACTATATAAAATATCTCTTATACATAAAAATAATATAGTAAAATGAAGAACAAGAGGATTAAAACAGTACACTAGGAAATATCTAACACAAAAGAAGGAAGAAATGCAGGAATAGGGTGGTGCATATGGCACAGTGGGTAAGGCACCAGCCCTATATACTGAGGGTAGCAGGTTCAAACCCGGCCCTGACCAAACTGCAAAAGAAAAATAGCCAGGCATTGTGGCGGGTGCCTGTAGTTGGAGGTTGAGGCAAGAGAATCGCCTAAGTCCAGGTTGCTGTGAGCTGTGTGATGCCATGGCACTCTACCGAGGGCAATAAAGTGAAACTCTGTCTCTACAGAAAAAAAAAAAAAAAAGAAAAAAGAAAAACTCTTATAGGCTCAGCGCCCATAGCACAGTGGTTATGGCGCAGGCAGGCCACATGCACCAAGGCTGGTAGATTTGAGCCCAGCCCAGACCAACTAAACGACAGTGACAACTGCAACAAAAAAATGCCGGGTGTTGTGGTGGGCACCTACGTGTAGTTCCAGCTCCTTGGGAAGCTGAGGCAAAAGAATCACTTAAGCCCAAAAGTTTGAGGTTGTTGTGAGTTGTGACGCCACAGCACTCTACCTAGGGTGACATAGTGAGACTCTGTCTCAAAAACAAAAAAATGGGCTCAGCGCCTGCGGCTTAAGCGGCTGAGGCGCCAGCCACATACACCTAGGGTGGCAGGTTCGAATCCAGCCCGGACCCGCCAAACAACAATAATGGCTGCAACCAAAAAATAGCCGGGCATTGTGGCGGGCGCCTGTGGTCCCAGCTACTTGGGAGGCGGAGGCAAGAGAATCGCTTGAGCCTAGGAGTTGGAGGTTGCTGTGAGC
>CAUYTI010160157.1:0-13358 GCA_963575145.1 Galago senegalensis
ACAGGCGCCCGCCACAACGCCCGGCTATTTTTTGGTTGCAGCCGTCATTGTTGTTTGGCGGGTCCGGGCTGGGGATTTGAACCCGCCACCTTAGGTGTACGTGGCTGGCGCCTTAGCCGGTTGAGCTATAGGCACCGAGCCAGATCATTTCAAGTATTACATCGTTTCTCACAATCCAGGGGAGATTAAGCTCTAGTCACCCACAGGCACAACTGGCTTGATAATCCAACTGCGGGCCCCATCCCTTCACCATCTCACTTCCCTACCCTTCTAATGGTGTTTCTTCAGGTCACTTCCCAAATCCACCGCGTGAACTTAAATCCTTGTCTCGGGGCCTGCTTCTAGGACAACCCAAACCAAGAGACACACGTCCTGCCTTTCCTTATCCTTTTCTTGGTGGAAGCACAGAATGTTCTGCACACGCTTGGAAGTCTGAGCCTGGGGGGAGAGACCCCTGCCTCCAGCACTCTCCTGGTGTGACAGCTTTACCAGGTTCATTGCCCCCTGCCCAGGGGGAAGCCACCGTGCGGAGGCCACAGGAATTACAGCAGAGAGAGTTGGATACTACAGGTGCCGTGTGAGGAAATAAGAGGAAGGTCTCAAATCCATTCATTTCCCTGAGCATTTGGGAGAAGGTTTTATAAAAAGTGTTTGGTGGGCAAAAGGCTAGACAATTGGGTCTGATGATTGGACTGCTTCAGGGTAGAATCACAGGGGTATAAAAACTGTCCTCTTGTACTGAGTCGGTTCTTGGGTACGAGGTCACAAGACCAGTTGAGTCAGTTCATTGGTACGGGCCACGGGTCTGGGTGGGTCAGCTCTTCCACCAGAATGCAGGGTCTGAAAGATATCTCAAAAATTAGCCTTAGGTTTCACCAGAGTGACATTATCTATGGGCGCAGTGATGAAAGCCAAGAGTCTTTATTACCACCAGCTCTATAACTCTGAGTAGTAAATGATTAGGTATAGGAAAGCAAGCTAGGAAACAATGGCTGGTTATATGTATTTCTCCTACCATACTTCCCATTTTGTGGCCCTTTATTAATTTTACAAAGGGCAGTTTCAGTGGGAGGGAGTAGGGGAGCAATTGCCAACCAGAGCTGGAAGGCCTGGATCTAAAATGGGCTCGACTGTGTTTCTGTAATCTCTGCACCTTGAGTGCAAAAATAATTGGCAGACACCTTTCGTGGCCATTAATTCTTTACAGGCAATGCTGAGCCCTTGGGGCAAAAACTGATTGTCTGCGGCTACTGCCAGCATGGCCCTGAATTCAGAACAGGAAGCTCAGTTCTCCCCCAGTTCTCTTTGCAGAAGACCACTCCTCCCCGCTGGAGGTTCTCTCCCCCTACGTCCTCCCAGAGCCCAGGAGGGGCCGGAGAAGGTTGGTTGTGCCGATTGGAGACGACTGAAATGACCTTCAGAATGGAGGAACTAAGGGTTAAGAGCCATGAGTTAAAAATCATAGAAGATGGAGATTTATTCATCATTTCTTTTTTAAAAATATTTTAGCATGTACACTTTTTGCCCCCTAATATTCCAGACAACCTTATGTAGTAGGTGTTATCACTAAAGCCAATTTATAGGTGAAAAGGATCAGAGAGGGAAAGGGTCTTAACCCAAGCCACATAGAGAATCGGTTGACTTGGACCCAGGTCTGTGTCATCCCAAAGGCCATTCTCTTCCCCAAGTCGCAGGTTGCTTGTCTTCCTTCAGTGAACATTTCCTGAGCACTTCCCATGGGCCAGGCCTCCCGCGGACCCAAACAAGGACACAAAGATGAGTAAGAAACCTTTCTGCCCTCCGGAAGAGAGATATAAAATCTCCATCCCACCCATTTCTTCCTGTTCTCTACACAGGAAGTCAGCACCTGTTTGTATAACATTTACATGTTGCCTCTGATGGCTTTAAGGCTACAAATTTGAGTAGGTGCAGCAGAGACCATATGGCCCACAAAGCCGAGGTATTGCCTGCTGGGCTCTTTATAGAAAACATTTGCCAACTCCAAGTCGGCACCACGGCAGGCACTGGCGATGCACCGTCTTAGTTATTCAAATTTCTCAATTCTGTACAGAGTTCTACTTTTGTGTAGGCATAAAATTTTACAGAGAAGTGGCCAACACGTATGGAATATTTTACAGATAATTTTATAAAGATTGATATTTTGTAAATAGAGGTGCATTTCGCTACAATTTCCCATTTTCCTTGTGTATGGCAACTCCATGGACAACCTCTGGGACACCATGTATTTATACTTGAATCCTGTCACAGAGCCTACTTCTGGAGGAACCGAGACAAGCCCACACAGACCCTCAGGCCATCTTACCTGGTCTCCACCACCCTAGAAGCTGGCCTTGGCCCCTTGTCTGAGGTGGAGATAGAGGTACTCGTAGAATCTAACCTAACCCTGCCTGCTAGGGACTCCCCACCTGCTAGGGATTAGCAAGGGCCAGAGCACTCAAAAAGGTTCTTGGAGGAGGGAATTTGTGCCTGTCTTCTTGATAACAGAGGGAAACTGTCCCGGACACAGGCTGAGCCCCAACCATACAGCTCTTTCTGCCCTAGGCCCACCTCCCACATCACCAGTCCCCTGGAGTCCTCCATTCGTGAAGACAGGTGGTCCCAGCTACTTGGGAGGCGGGGGCAAGAGACTCCCTTGAGCCCAGGAATTGGAGGTTGCTGTGAGCTGTGATGCCACGGTATTCTACCCAGGGCGACAGCTTGAGGCTCTGGCGCGCGCGCGTGCGCGCGCGCTCGCTCGCTCTCTCTCGCGCTCTCTCTCTCTCTCTCTCTCTCTCTATATATATATATATATATATATATATATATAAAACTATACTATCAACTCTCTTCCCCATGTGGCTCCTGGGGCCCAGGGTGGATTCTCTGAATGGCAGGGTCCCCTTCAGGGCTGGATGCTTCACTTTTGGGTTTTTTTTGGGGGGTGGGGAACAGAATCTCACTGTGTCACCCTTGGTAGAGTGCTGTGGTATCACAGCTCACAGCAACCTCAAACTCTTGGGCTTAAGTGATTCCCTTGCCTCAGCCTCCCAAGTACCTGGGACTACAGGAGCCCGCCACAATGCCTGGCTATTTTGTTGTTGCTGTTGTTGCAGTTGTCATTGTTGTTTAGCAAGCCCAGGCCAGGTTGGAACCCGCCAGCCTCGGTGTATGTGGATAGTGCCCTAATCACTGAGCTACTGGCACCACCCTCATTTTGGTTCTCATTTGTGTTCGAATGAGTAGGGGGCTCCAGTATCTGCCCTAGGTGGGGTAAAAGGCTCTCTGAGGACAAAAAAAGCTGTCCCAAACACTTGATGACTTTCTTGGGTTTGTCTTCTGTCATCTGTATTGATGCATAATTTACATACAGTGAAATCTGCCCATTTTTAGTCTACAGTTGAGAGAGTTTTAGCAAACATATGCATTTGTGCAGACAGCACCACCGTCATTTCCCTCACTCCAAAAGCCCCTTCCTGCCTCCTTGCAGTCAATCCCCTCCCCGACCACCAACCCCAGCTGTGCCTTAAGTTCTACTTCTCCTAGCCTGGTCCCCTGATCCAGGCAGTCCTGCAGGAAGATTTTAACATGCAGATCCCCAGACCCCACCTGCACCCCGCAAATCTGACTCCCATGATGGAGCCCACATAGCTGTGTATTTAAACGGTGCTTGCCAATGTCTGAAGACCCCTTCCTTGGGACAATTTTTGGATGTCCCAACTGGTTGTGTCTTGCTCCTGTTTATGTCCCCTGAGAATAACACTGTGCCTGGACAATTTGAGGTGCCTAAAAATGACTTGTTTCCCCTCCCTGGCCTAGGAGGTGGGTTCTGTTTCTGCTTCTGACAGTTTGCAGCTCTGCCCAGCTTCTCCTGCTCTGGGACGTTACAGGACCGCCAGTGGATGCAGGTCTGCTGCCAGACCAGGGCCTATGGTGCAAAGCCTGAGCATCCACCTGGTGTTCCGGAATATGCTTCAGCTTAAATTTGTCCAATAATAGCATGTGGAACTAATGATGGGTAAAATGTCTGCAAGCCGCAGCTTGGTGCCAGGCCAGAGCCAGGAGGGGGCCCCAGCATTGCCTCCTATGGGATTCTGCCAGGCTTGAGGAACACGGCACTAGCAGGGGTGTGCTGTGGGCTCTGTGAGTACCTGATTTCCCTGTGTCCTCATGCTCCTCACCTGGCCTGTGGCCAACCAGGATTTTCCTCTCAGCATTTCTATCTCCCCACTGCCCCAGGGAACCTGAATAATGATTCTGAGCCCACCTGCCAATAAGTACTTGATTTCCATTCTGCTGGCTCTCCTGCTTTCTTGCTAGAGACAAACATTGTCTGCCACCATGGGCTGTTCTGGGAGCTTCTTGATCCTAGTCTTGTTCTAAGTAGCAGGAGAAGTCGGGCTGACTGAGGAATTACAGGCTGACTGAGGAATTACGTACCAGCTCGCACCTGTACAAACAGCAGCCTCCGCTCTCAACTGGCCTAGAGAAACTGGCTGCAGCCGCCTGTTTACGTTTCACATGCACTTTGTGCACACAGCCTGATGATAATTTTATAAAATTATCCAGACCAGTCCGGGAGGGCCAACGTCAGCTCCGAGGATCACACCACAAATGAGCCTGAGCACAGGAGCATCCAGGAAAAATGACAAACAGACTTGAAACCAGGTCATGGGAGGGAGATGTGAGGCGCAATGGACATTCAGCGAGAAGGACATGAACAGAGCATCTGAGTGACGCCCCAAATAGCTGAAAACCCATTTGTGGGAAGAAACGGATGTGGTATTTGCACATCCTCAAGCACAACTGGGATTGGTGGGTGGACAATTTCAGCCAGCAACTTTTTACTTTAAATAATTTCCATACAATGAAAAAAAAGCCCAACAATGGACTTGGATGTCTAGCTAAGGAGTGAACTCTCCCTTAGGGTCAAGAAAGGGCTAGAAAGCTGTGTGAATAAAAGGCTTAACATGTAGAAAAATTGGATTCAGGGATCATCAAAGACCTATTGTTAGGGCTGGTGGAGGCTAAACAGGTGGCAACAAGGTGGCTGAGGGCAGACAGCAGGAACTAAATTGTCACTAGGTACTGTTCCCTCGTGGGTACTGCTAGGAACTGTTCCCTCGTGGGCACATACATCATCAAAAGTTCCTAGTGACCTATAACTTACCTAGAGCTCATTACCATCTAATGAAACCTGTGATGTAATCCATTATATAACCCCAATCTGTCAATCACCATGAAGGCAAGAAACCAGCACCAATCCTACCAGGAGAAAGGTGGGACAAACTAGTGAGCTTATAAAAGGTACCATATGCTCCGACTCTAGGTATTTCACCACTTATAGAGACTGACTCATCCCTTTTCACTCTGGGTAACTCCCTTCTTTACTTTTATTCCTTCTTTTATGCAATAAACTGTGTAAAATTGCTTTGCGTCTGTGATCGCTCTGTCACTGGCTTGACTGCGCTAGTACTCATTCTTGACACCAGGAACCCGCGGACCAGGGAACACCCAGATGGACCTAGTTTATCTCTGAACTTCATTCAAGCAGGAATGAATTGGCTGGATTATTTATCTACCACTGTAATCACACAGATGACCACCAGGTGGCGAAAAAGCCACACCTTCCACGCCAGGGAGCCCTTCCTACCTTCAGAACTCCAGATTGGAAAACAATCCCTCCCCCCTAAAAAACTACAAACAACTAATTGATTCAGACAAATTGACCTTCACAGATAAATCAGGTTCTCAGTAGAGCTTTAATCCGCAGAATGACCCAGAGGACACCTGGTCAAGTAAGTAGTTGTACTTTTTCTTGAGAGACTTACTATCTGTTTTTGTTTTAATTTTACCAGTGTACAGTAATGCACTTTCACAAACAGAGCACACCTGTGTAACCAGCATCCAGCTGAAGAAATAAAATGTGACCAGGACTCCAGTCCCCTCGCCAAGGGTGATCACGCCCCTGACTTCTAACACAGTGGATTAGTTTTGAGTGAAGATTCCTTTGCGGCCTCTCTCTACATCATTTGTGAGACCTTTGATCTTGCTGCGTATTCCTGGCATGCACTTTCACTGCGGTGTAGTCCTGCAGGGAGTAAGCATACAGCTGGAGCACCCCAATCTAAAAATCCACAATCCAAGGGCCGAGCAAGGTGGCTCGCGGCTGTCATCCCAGCACTCTGGGATGCTGAGGTTGGCAGGTTGCCTGAGCCCAGGAGAAAAAAATAGAAAAAACAGCTGGGTGTTGTGCTGGCTCCTGTAGTCCCGGCTACTCAGAAGGCTGAGGCAAGAGGATCACTTGAGCCCAAGAGTTTGAGGTTGCTGTGAGCGATAACCACATAGCACTACTCAACCCCATGGCAACTGAGTGAGACTCTGTCTCAAAAACAATTTTTTTTAATCAAATTATCTTCAGCCTATGTGCATAAAGTGCACGTGAAACCTAAATGAAGTTCCTGTTTAGACTTGGGTCTCCTCTCCAAGCCATCTCATTATGTATCATATATACAAATATTCCAAAATCAAAAAAACCTTGAAATCTAAAACATTTCTGGTACCGAGCATTTTGAATAATGGATACTCTACCCTATTAGTCCATTCTGCTATTGGACATCTGAGGGGTTTCCGGTTGGGGGCTATTACACATAACGCTTCTGCGAATTTCTAATTCATGTCTTTTACATAGCATCTGTACACATTTCCACTGAGTGTGGAACTTCAAGTTCACAGGGGTAGCCACTACCAGCTTTCAGCTTTAGTAGACACACTATCACGCAGTTTTCCAAAGTGATCACACCTACTTACACTCCCACCAACAATGTGTGAGAGTTCAAATGGCCTCATACCCACACCAGAATGTTCTATTTAGATAAGTTTCAGGGGAGGAGATGCAGGATCTGGAGAGGGCATTCCTGGACCCCGCTGAGCCCTCAGAGCAGCAATACATCTGGGCAGAACTAGTTGGGAGTCATTAACCAGAAGGTGAAAGATTCCATCCCACCAGCACATCACAATGAGGCCATCAGCACACGACTATCTGCTGAATAAAAACTCTGCTGGCCAGGCATGGCGGCTCATGTCTATAATCCTGGCGCCCTGAGAGGTTGGAGGCAGGAGGATCCTTTGAATTCAGGAGTTCAAGAACAGCATGAGCAAGAGTAAGACACTCCTGCAATAACGACATTGATTCAGTCAAGGCTCCGTCACCTCTTGCTAGGCCCCACCTCACAACACTGTCACATTGGAGACTCGGTTTCCAACACACAAACTCTGGGGAGGAGGGGGACAAATTCAAAGCACAACAATAATTTTAAGCAGAAACCAAAAGGAAGCAAGGAGAAGAAACCTGGGCTCACAGCTGTAATCCCAGCACTCTGGGAGGCTGAGGTTGGCAGATTGCCTGAGCTCAGGAGAAAAAATAGAACAAAACAGCTGGGGAAGAAACAGCATGGCAAAAGATAATTCTAGAAACAAAACAGGGAACTGTTCAGTGAAAAAGCCCTGAGGTGAGTGTCTGTTTGACACATTCAAGTAAGAAGCTGGTGGGAGGCTCAGCACCTGTAGCACAGTGGTTACAGCGTGGGCCACATACACTGAGGCTGGCAGGTTCAAATCCCACCCGGGCCTGCTAAACAACTGCAACAAAAAAATAGCTGGGCATTGTGGTGGGCGCCTATAGCCCAGCTACTTGGGAGGCTGAGGCAAGAGAATTACTTAAGCCCAGGAGTCGGAGGTTGCTGTGAGCTGTGATATTACGGTACTCTACCGAAAGCGACATATTGAGACTCTCTTTCAAAAAGAAAAAGAAATTGGTGGGAGAAGGGGAGGTGAGGAACACAGAGAGAGAGTTGGCAGGACGTGTCTCTGTAGGACCCAGTCCTACTGATGTCCAAAAGCAACCTCAAACCCAGCCTGATACACACATAGGTAGTCCCATCTAAGGCTAGGGTTTTAGGGTGGAGGTGTTTGTTGTTTATAAAAATAGGAGTACAGACAGGTATGGAGGCTCACACCTGTAACCCCAGCACTTGGGGAGGCTGAGGTAGGAGAATCACTTGAGGCCAGGAATTCAAGACCAGCCTGGGCAACATAGCCAGACCCTCTTCCTACAACAAAATTAGCCAGGTATGCTGGCATGCACCTATAATTCCGGCTACTTGGGAGGCTGAGGCAGGAAGATCACATTCACCCAGGAGTTTTCAAGGTTACAGTGAGTGATGATCAGACCACAGAGCAAGACCTTGTCTCTAAAAATGGCATCATGAGTCTATCAAGAATGTCAGCCTCATAAACCAAGGGTTTCTGGTTCGAAACCCAGCCTAGGCCAGCTAAAAATAAAATAAAAAGGTAAATTTCTTGGGCGGTGCCTGTGGCTCAGTGAGTAGGGTTCAGGTCCCATATACCGAGGGGGGCGGGCTTGAACGCCACTCTAGCCAAACTGCAACAAAAAAAGTAGCCAGGCGTTGTGGTATGGCCTGTAGTCCCAGCCACTCAGGAGGCTGAGGTAAGAGAATCGCCTAAGCCCAAGAGCTGGAGGTTGCTGTGATCTGTGATGCCACAGCACTCTACCAAGGGCGACAAAGTGAGACTCTGTCTCTAAAAAGAAAAAAAAAATGGCCTTCTTTACTTAACAACATACCATAGGCATCTTCCTAAGTTGATCACATAGACTGGAGCAGGCAATTTTTTTTTCTTTTTTTTTTTTTTAGAGACAGAGTCTCACTCTGTTGTGCTTGGTAGAGTGCCGTGGCATCACAGCTCACAGCAACCTCCAACTTCTGGGCTTAGGCAATTCTCTGGCCTCAGCCTCCTAAATAGCTGAGACCACAGGCGCCCTCCACAACACCCAGCTATTTTTTGTTGCAGTTTGGCTGGGGCCGGGCTTGAACCTGCCACCCTCTGTATATGGGGTCGGCGCCCTACTCACTGAGCCCAGGCGCTACCTGAAAATTTTTTTCTTTGAAGAGCCAGAAAATAAAAAGTTTAGACTTTGGGCTTGACATCTCTGTTATAACCACTCAATCCCAAAACTATTCAATACTGCTGTTGTTTGAGAGAAGACATAGGGAACGTGTAAACAAATGGGTAAGGCTATGTCCCCATAGAATGTTATTTACATCTGGTCATCCCTGCATGAGAAAAAAAGGAAAAAAAAAAGAATATTATTTACAAAACAGACGACAAGCTGGACATGGCCAGGGGTCATGGCTTGCAGAGCTGACACATGCCTCCACTGTTGTATACCTAATGCTGAGAACAGTGGTTGGCACACAGCAGGCATACAATTAATACTGGTTAAATAAATGGATACTCTTGTTCTTTTATCATTGGGGAAGCGTCCCATGCAGAAGCATCCCATCCTGGAAACTGCCCCACATTTTTGTCAAATAGATTTCCTTTCTTTTCAGGCTCTCACTCTGTTCCTAGGTAGGAGTACAGTGACACAGTCATTGCTTACTGCAGCCTCCAACTCTTGTGCTCAAAGAATCCTCCTGCTTCAGCCTCCCAAAATACTGGGGTTTCAGGTGAGCCAATGCACTTGGCCTACCAAATAGATTTCTAGGAGCAAGGGTGATGAAGTCAAAGACCTAGTAACTTCTGTTTGTCAACTGGCCACTACTGCCTTAAAACTCTTTCTCTCAGCTTGGTGCCTGTAGCTCAGCAGCTAGGGCACCAGCCATATACACCCCAAGTGGCAGGTTCGAAACCAGCCGGGGCCTACCAAACAGCAATGACAACTACAACCAAAAAAATAGCCGAGCGTATGGCAGGTGCCTGTAAGTCCCAGCTACTCGGGAGGCTGAGGTAATAGAATCACTTAAGCCCAAGAGTTGGAGGTTGCTGTGAGCTGTGACGCCACAGCACTCTACGGAGGGCAACATAGTGAGACTCTGTCTCAGGGGGAAAAAAAAAACCTCTTTGTACTCTTAGCTTTTGTGACACCACCCTTTCTGGTTTTTCTTCCCTGCCTTGTAGCCATCCCTACTAGTTGCCTTTCCTAGGTTTAACTAAATTTCAGTGTCCCTGTAATAAAACAATGGCCTTCCAAGATGGCCAAGTCCTAATCCCTGGAAACTGTGAAGTTGTTACTTTCTTGGCAAAAGGGGACTTTGCAGATGTGATCACGTTAAGCATCCTGAGGTGAAGAGATTATCCCTGATTATCTGGGTGGGCCCAATGTGACTGCAAAGAGCCTTATACAGGAGGGTAAGAGAATCGGAGAGCAGAGGTGACAAAGGAGCAAAGGGCTGGGACTGGAGTGACTGGACGTAAGGAAGAAGATGGAAGAAGGGTCCACAAGCCAGGCGAGGCCAACAGCCTCTAGAAGCTGGAAGACGCGAGAGAAGGGGTTCCCTCCCCCCTCCCAGAGCCTCTGGGAAGAATGCATTCCTGCTGACAGCCTGATTTCAGTTCCTTGAACCATTACAGACTTCTGACCTCCAGGACTGTAAGATAATAAATTTGTGTTGCTTTAGGCCACGAAGTTGGTGGTAATGTGCTGCAAGGCACCAGCCACGGAGGCATTTACAGGAACTGACACAGCCCCCCAGAGCACAGCCCCGGGTCTTCTGACCTCTCCAAAACTACTCTTGTGAGTTTTCATCCAGTTTGTGGCAAACTAACAAATTTATATATCTTGTCCACTACGTGCACTTTTTCTACCTGACACTTTTAGATTTTATTTGCTCACAGGTTCTTAGTCCAGGCATCTTACCAAGCACGTGCTTGGATGCCCTGGGCCCAAATTCATGTATTCAGTAGGAGGAAAACTCACTGTTAATCGAATTCTACTCATTACACGCCTCAGCACACCATTCAGATAACAGCAAATACTGTATTTAAGTAGTTTGGTATATCCCTACTCTTCTTGAGTGGCGTAATCTGCTGATCCTTCAACGACTGGTTGAAAACTCTGGTTAGTCCTTGAACGTGTAGAATACCAAAGAGGCACAACCTCAGCCCCACACATCACCTCACTCTCAGGAGCACTACATCGGTGGTTCTCAACAGGGGAGAACTGTCAGTACCTAGAGACATTTGGGGTTGTCACACAACCCCCAAATGGGGTTACTGCTAAACATCCTATAATGCAAGGGATAGCCCCCCTCGACAAAGAATGAACTGGCCCCAAATTCGAATGGTGCTGGGGGTAAGAAACCCTAATCTAGGTGAATCCTTTACAGATTTTGTTTTTAATATGCAAGTGGCCATAGAACTGTACAGCTGTTTTTAAACAAGGATTTGGACTAGCTCAGCAACACTTAATCCAATCTCCAGTTAGTTGAAAATTAATCTCCCAGGGGAACATTTAATCCAACCTCCCCGTTGGAGCCTCAGAGGCTCTTTCAATCATCTGATTTGTCACGGACAGTTTCCGTTTCTCCATTCTGTCTCAGAGCAATCTCTCCTGTAGTCACTCCATTCCATACAATTAGACTTGAGTTGCCATATTAGTCAGGGGTCCCCAAAAAGAACTAAAAGAAGATGGAGAAACAGACTGATAGATGAAAGAGAGAGGAAAGGAGGGAGGGAGGTGAAGGAGGGAAGGAGAAAGAACGAAAAGCAGACAGACAGACGGATAGATTGGGGGATTTAGTGGGGGCATTGCCTTAGGCAATTATGGGGGCTGGCAAGTCCCACAGAGGCTGTCTACAAGCCAGAGAACCAGGGAAACCAGTAGGTTGGCTCAGCCCAAGTACAAAGTTCTCTGAACCAGCAAAGCAGAACTCTCAGCCAAGGCTGAAGGCCTGAGACCAGGACAGGGGCAGGGCACTGGTACAAGTCCTGGTGTCCAAAGACCAGAGATGTCCAAGAGCAGGAGAAGATGGGTATCCTACCTCCAGGAGAGAAAGCAAATTCACTTTCTTCTGGCTTTTTGTTCTATCTCAGCTTTCAACCAATCCTGCCTGCCCACACTGGGTCAGGGCAGATTCTCCCAGCAAACGCCAATCCTTTCTGGAAAAATTTTCACAGAAATACTCAGAATTAATGTTTTACCAACTATCTAGGTATCCTTCAGTCAAGTTGACACCTAAAATTAACCATCACGGTTTCCATGGCTCCCAAAACCCATTTATGATAACTTCTGCTCAAATACTAAATTTTTCAGACATAAGACAGCAAGATCTATCAGAACCCAGTTTATCTGCACTCCAAATCATACAGTGCTTGGAAAATCCCCTTGGTTTCCAGCTAACATATGTAAGAACGTGCACTGGGTTGAAAACCATAACCTTATATGCTCTATCCTGCCTTTACAATCTGGGTCACTATCGATTTGAGGTTAATACTCGGTGGATCAGATTATGGCCACTCTTCTTCTCTTGATGATAGACTCCTGCAGTCACCCACATGCACAATTTTATTTTTATTTTTTTCTCAGAGACAGACTCTCACTTTGTTGCCCTCCATGGCATCACAGCTCACAGCAACCTCCAGCTCTTGGGCTTAGGTGATTCTCTTGTCTCAGCCTCCCAAGTAGCCGGGACTATAGGACCCCACCACAACACCTGGCTATTTTTTGTTGCAGTTTGGCCAGGGCCATGTTCAAACCCACCACCCTCGGTATATGGGGCCGGTGCCCTACCCACTGAGCCACAGGCGCCACCCAACATATCCACAGTTCTAGAATAAGCAGTGATCTTTACCTACCATAATTGTAGGTGTCTAAATAAATGAGTTCCCATGCTGCCACATCCATCATTACACCTCTGAGTCGTCCTTTCAACACGTCCTTAATCCTCAGCAAGATGCTACAGAATGTTGATGGTCTAACATCTCCCTAATGATGACATATGAGACTGTTTCCGTAGCACATGCTCTTTGGTTTTTGTAAAGAGTAGCCACTAGTTGGGTGGTGCACATAGCTCAGCGGGTAGGGTGCCAGCCACATACACCAGAGCTGGTGGGTTTGAATCCAGCCCAGGCCTGGACAATGACAATGACAACTACAACCAAAAAACAGCCAGACATTGTGGCGGGCACCTGTAGTCCCAGCTATTTGGGAGGCTGAGGCAAGAGAATCCCTTGAGCCCAAGAGTTTAAGGTTGCTGTGAGCAACCTCACAGGGCACTCTACTGAGGGTAACATAGTGAGACTCTGTCTCAAAAAAAAAAAAAAAAAACAGCAGCCGGCTCAGCACCTATAGCTCAACCAGCTAAGGTGCCAGCCACGTACACCTAAGGTGGCAGGTTCAAATCCCCAGCCCGGACCCACCAAACAACAATAATGGCTGCAACCAAAAAATAGCTGGGCATTGTGGCAGGCGCCTGTGGTCCCAGCTACTTGGGAGGCGGAGGCAAGAGACTCGCTTGAGCCCAGGAGTTGGAGGTTGCTGTGAGCTGTAATGCCACGGC
>CAUYTI010160160.1:0-12956 GCA_963575145.1 Galago senegalensis
ATAGCCGGACATTGTGGCGGTTGCCTGTGGTCCCAGCTACTTGGGAGGCTGAGGCAGGAGACTCGCTTGAGCCCAGGAGTTGGAGGTTGCTGTGAGCTGAGATGCCACAGCACTCTACCCAGGGGGACAGCTTGAGGCTCCTGCCTCAAAAAAAAATTTTTTTTTATAATGTTAAACTGTAATAATAACAAATAATTGTTGAGAAGCTATTATGATTATCAAGAACTGCTTATCAAAGTTTTCATTGTTGGCTCGGCACCTGTGGCTCAAGCTGCTAAGGCACCAGCCACATACACCTAAGGTGGCGGGTTCGAATCCAGCCCGGGCCTGCCAAACAACAATAATGGCTGCAACCAAAACAGGCGCTGTGGCAGGCGCCTGTGGTCCCAACTACTTGGGAGGCTGAGGCAGGAGACTCGCTTGAACCCAGGAGTTGGAGGTTGCTGTGAGCAGTGAAGCCAGGACACTCTACCCAGGGGGACAGCTTGAGGCTCTGTCTCAAAAAAAAAAAAAAAAAGTTTGCATTGTTGTCAGGCCCTGCCCATCCCCTGCCTCCCCCACATTACCCCCCCCCACCATGTTGTCCTGCTTTACAAATGTTAAAATCTGGTCACCCTAGGCAAGAGGTAAGAATGTGGGTATGGGGAGGAGGCAGGGAGTGGTAGGTGGGAGTGCACCTTCTCTCAACAAAGGTGGCCTTACATCAAGGCAGAGCCAGAAGCCTCCCCCCTTCCCAGCAACTGCACATCTGTCTGTGCTAAACATGGAGGGCAAAAGCAAGTCCCCATTAGAACCTGGGAGAAAGTGGGCCCACCAGAAACCTCAGGGCTCTGAAAGGAGCCCTCACTGCTTCCTCCACACTCAGGTGAACATATGCAAACACACTCATACACACACACCCTCTGCAGTGAGGCCCATATCTCAGGGTCTCTGTCCAGTACCCTGAACCTCACAACCTCCTACTACCCCTTTTCAGCTCAGAAGGGCTTCCAGAGGATCAACACAAGTCTTAGCCCAGCCAGAGACCACCCTGCCATGGGCTACTCCATGAGGGGTCCTTGATCACCAAAGAGTCCAGAATGGTCAAGGGTGGCTGGACCCTCCCTCTGCCCTATGGAAGGTGGGGCTTGACGGTGGGCTGCAGGCGGGAGGCCCTTGCTCTCAGGGCAGGCCCTGCAGCCGGCAGGACAACTGCATGGGGTTTTATCATCCTCCTCTCTCTTTTCCTTTCACAGCCATGTCAGATCACACAAAGCAATCAGCACTACCTGCAGTTCCCAACCCGAAGAACTGAAAACACATTCCCCAGCATGCTGCCAACAGCCACCAGCGTGAGAAGCCTCTGTAATTACAGACATGCGAGCGGTTGCGTTCCTGTTCTCACTTGTGGATGAAAGCCTTCCATTCCCTTCCCTTCCCATGGTGCCTTTGAAAAGGAAGTGTGAGGCTGGGGCCTTCAGAAAAGCAACTTCCAACTCCCTACTTCACTATGAGCAGACTTCAGCCCTTGCTCCAATTCAAATCCATTCAGTTGCCTGTTCTTCCTTCATTCAAAACACATTGAATGGACCCCTGCCTGTGCTAGTGCTGGGCCCGGTGCTGAGGATGCACCAAATGTGACCCAGCTCCTACTTTTGAAAAGCTCACAGTCCAGTAAGGAGAGTAGGGGATATGATTTAAGTAGTTACAGTAAAAATCAAAAAAGGGATGAGTGGCCAGGAAAGTGCAGATCCAATCCTAGGTTAGGGAAAGGCAGTGATGGAAAGGGCGGGTGTTTCCTGAGAGGTAATGACATAGATGCTGGAGACGGCAGGCCTGGGCTTCAATCCTGACTGTGCCACTTACCCTGTGGCCCTAGGAGAAACGGGGGGAACGCTGAGGTTACTGTGAAGATAAAGTGCAACCTCAAGCAATAGCAGATGCTCCCAGACATCAGCTGCTGTGATAAAGGAAGGTGACACATGAGTTTTCCTTTTGTGTGAAGTAGGAAGGTAGGACATTGTTGAATAGGGGGAAAGGAAGAAAATGAACTGCTTGTACGGAATTCCTTTGGGCTACAGCATGGCTTGTGAGAAGGGCAGAAAGAGGAGATAAGACCAAATTGCACTGGAGTTAAACCTTGGAACACAGAATGCCAAAATGTACTTAAGGAGAGGTATGTTGACATAGGCAATCTTTTTCTTTTTTTTTCTTTCTTTCTTTTTTTTTTCTTAGAGACAGGGTCTCACTGTGTTGCCCAGGCTGGCCTCAAACTCCTAGACTCAAGTGATCTTTGTGATCTTTCTGGGTCAGCCTCCTGAGTAGCTGGGAATAGCTCACCACTATGCCCAACTTAAGATTTTGTCTTTGTTTTTGTTTTGTTTTGAGACAGAGTTTCAGTATGTGCCGTGGCATCACAGCTCACAGCAACCTCAAACTCTTGAGCTTAAGTGATTCTCTTGCCTCAGCCTTCCTAGTAGCTGGGACTAGAGGTGCATGCCACAATGCCTGGCTATTTGTTGTTGTTGTTGTCATTTTTGTTTGGCAGGCCCGGGCTGGGTTCAAACCCACCAGCCTGGTGTATGTAGCCAGTGCCCTAGCCGCTGAGTTATAGGCACTGAGCCTTAAGATGGTCTTGATAGGGCAAAATGCCCACCTACCCTTAAACAGTGGCCTTCATCTTTAGAGAAACATTTCAGGGCCAAATTCCAGGGTCTCCAAAGTTGGGGAGACAGCCCTTAGGGCTTGCTGCAATGTTGGCTTATATGCCCTAGACTCTGCCCACCTGAGAGGCCTATTCCTACCTCCTCTGGTGCCTGAACTCTGGAACGAGGGCTAAGGGGGCACAAAGGTTAGGAGGGGCCTCAGGAAAGGCATCTGATAGGGAGGCAGATGGAAATGGAGGGTGAGGCTGACCAGACTCATGGTCATTATCACTACCTCCTGGTTCCTCTGGAGTTGGACAGAATCTCCTCCATCCCATTTGGGAGCAGGGCAGACTGACAGCAAAGATTCCATCAAGTGCAAAACAAACCAAGGAGAGGCCCTGATGGGAAAATGCCAAAGACAGCAAGGGTCCCAGAGAGTAAGTCCTCACTCATCCCTAACCCTGGGTGGAGTGGCGCTAAGGACTCATTCCAAGTAACAGGGGCCAGATGGGGAGGCTACGTGGTACAATGGAAAGGGTTGTCACCCTGGGGGATTGGGAGGCCTCCATTCTTCTTCAGGTTGTGCCTGTCACTTTGTGTGACTTTGGGGAAATCATGTTCCCTTGCCCTGTGTTCTTCCTCAGCAAAACAAAAGGATTTTGCTAAGAGGCCTTTTCCAGCTCAGAAATCTCACATCTGTGCTCCAGATGTGCACTCCTACACAGCCTATGCCGCAGGGATTTGGGGTATTGTGATGTGCCCTCAATATTGGGAGGAACCCAGAATAGCCAGACCTGAGAAACTAGAGATGGCAGGAACCCTCACCCCCCTGAGGGCTGCAGGAGAGCAGGCAGAGGAGAGAGAAAGAGCAGGGAGGGAGGGAGGCAGCCTACCTGAGCTCCTTACATCTCCAGGGCAAAAGAAGTTAACAGGTAGGAGGTTTCTTCTCCCAAGTGGAGCTACTTCAGGATCATGTGGAAAAGCTGCATTATAATCGATAGCCTCATAAATATATAAACAGTCAGCGCCTCCTGTCTCCTGCTAAAGGCTTCTTTAGGAAAATGAAGCCACGACCCACTTCTGCTCACCCATCTGGCTTCCTACAGAGGCCTCCAGAGGGAAGGAACTCTCCTATAGGTCATCTAGGGCATCCCCCTGCCTCTGTGCTGGCCTGCCCCACCCAAGGAGGTCAAGCCCTGGGGAGCATGCCCTCCTCCCACCACCCGGCTCCCTGGGACCCTCTCACAGGCAGGCCTTCAGCTCGATCCCTGGCTGCCCTTTGCCCTCAGTTCTGGCTTTTTGCTACTCACCTCGCCTGATTTCACGACGTTCCTCTGACCACTGCTTGGCACCAAACTGAATCAGCAGAAGGAAGAAGGCAGTTGCTCCCCGCTCCTCTGGAGAGTCTCCCCACTATCCCAGCCCCTCAGCTGCTTAGTCATCTGTTGTAAATACACACCCCAAGATCTGGCAGCGTAAATGCATTTCTGGGCACAACAGACGAAGACCATCGTAACTTACTTTACAGAACGCATGGTTGATCGTAAGGCTCTTCCTTCCTCTCTCTGACTTCTGTTACAACACTGGAAAAAGCAAATCTCAACAAACCAAGTTAAATACAAGATGGTGGTCAGCCCTGTGAGTGATAAACAACTGCCTCTGGGTGTGCCTGGAATCACCTCTCCTTCGTTTGGTGCCTCAGTTTCTCCTCTACTCACCCATCTGGCTTCCTATAGAGGAAGCCCCAGCAGAGTACTCCCACACCTAAGGAATCTTAAGTGCTGTTTGGGTAATCAGTATGGGGAAAGGATTTGTTGGGTTGTAACAGCTCTCTTGGTTCATAATTATCGACCACCATGTTCCAGCTGATCTATGGGGACTGAATACTATTTTGATTAAAAGTTCCTGCCTAGAAGGTCCCTGCATTGTCTGCTCCCTAAGTATAATATTTAGAATATTCTATTTCCTTCTCAGTTATCTATGGCAGTTTCAGCCCCAGCTTTCCAAGCCCACCTGACTGCCTATCGTCAGTCCTGAAAGAAACACTTAGGAGGGTGAATCTGTAGCCAATATACCCACAACACCTCCGGCACATATAAGCAAAAGAATGCTGTTTCGAGGTCACCACACTGCAAGTCCCCTCAGTACTAAAGATTGGCATTTCATAGTTCCAGGAAAGAACTTGGGCCTAGAAAGTAGGCACTAATCCAGGCCCCTGGCTCTGGGTCAGCATACCTCCCAGCTGATAGGAGGTAGCTCTGGCCACCCCAAAAGTGGTACCTTTACCTGGTACCTCTCAAGAGGCAAGCGTGGCCGGTAACACCCTAGTGAGTTTATAAAACTGGTTACTTCATGATCTATGTGCATATGGCTCAATAAAAGGAAAAAAAACCTGGTTACTGTTATGCAGCCCCCCAGGCTCATCCCAGAAGTGACTCGCCCAGGTTCCCATGCCAGGCACTGGGGTCCAGGCCCAAGCTCCAGGCTCTACTCACAGCACAGGCTGGAGCTGGCATTGAGCAAATGGGTTGTGGCTGTCACCAGAGAGGAACTGGCAGCAGACATAAGAGACATGTTTTCTTTGCAGGCTCAGAGTAACCAGAGGAAGCTGAGAAATCTTCTGCTCTGGTTCAGAGAGGAGGGGACAAGAGGAGCAGGGAAGGCCAGTGGCTGTCCCTCTGACAGAGAAATTCCTCTAGCTCCTAGGATGCACAAAGTAGTACAGACGAATGATGGGAGGGAAGACAGCCTAGGTCCCATGGAGTCCCTGGGGTGTGTGCCCGGAGGCTCGGTCCCCTGTCTGCAGCTGCTCAGGGCAAGTCATAGTGGGAGCTAACATGCCTTCAGCATTTGCTGACACTGCTCAGAGCTCAGTTGCACTATGGAGGCAATTTGTACAGGGTCTGGGAACATTAGTGATGTTAGTTAAGCGACACATGACTAGGTTCAAGTCCCCCACTTTGCGACTCACTAGCTCTCTGACCTTGAGAAAGTTACTTAACCTCTCTGTGCCTCAGTCGCTTCATTAATAACTTGTGAACACTAACAGGACCCACATGAGGAAGTCTGAAGGTCAAGTGCACTCAGACACTGAAAGCTCTTACCATAGTGACTGCCATGTAGTAGCCGGTAGGCACATTTTGCTGTTACTACTTGAATCCTCACACAAAGCTCTCAGGTAAGTATTATTAATCTCTGAGGCTCGAGGAAGTCAAAAGACTTGCCCAAGTTCTCAAGTCCATTTGACTGAGAGAGTGTAAGTGTCCCTCCCAAGTGTCCCTCCAGGTCCCTTGAGGAAGCAGTGTTATCACACTGCTCACAGCTCCTCACCCAGGTCTCTTCCAGTTTGGAAATTCCACAACCACTTCATCAATAGCAGGAACGAAAGTGGATCTCTATCTTGCCTCTGAAGCCTGGCATGTCTCTTGGGGCCAGGCTGGCTGGTGGCGTCAGCCCAGCCAGAAGATCCTCCCATTGGCTCTAGCAACACCAGGACTAGGAGCCTCCCTGGTGCCTCAACCTTCGTCCCCAGCCCAGGCCTCCCCAGGGAGCCCCACCATCCACCTCAGGCTCCCTCCCTCCTACAATAAGGAGCAACTAGAGGCACCCTTTCAATTTCAGGATAAACAAACTGTGGTTCCGGCCCAGCCCTCTGCCGCAGGCGTGCTGCTTCCCACCCCCTCCATCCAGTCGGCAGCACACAGTCGCTCTGTTCTCCTGCCAACTTGGCAGCTCAGCGCTGCTGTTACTATCAACACCTCCCAGGGAAGAGGGAAAGGAGTCAACTCTGATCGCCTGCCACACTGAGTAGCAAATTCGTGTCAGAGCCAGCCCTGGAATGTCTCCCAAGCTCCCAAGGCTCCTAGTGGGGAGGAGAAAGTGGGCCCCATGTTGCTGAGGACAGAAGGGCTGGGGAGCAGCCCTGGTTGCAAACAGACGGCCTCCTGGCAGAGGCACTGGGCCTGAGCAAAGCTGCCAGCCCCGTGGGAGCAGGCGGCTCTGATAGAGAGGCCTGCAGGAGGATGCTTTGGGGGCCTGCGGGCACATAGGAGGGCGGGGGACTTTAGTCTCACCCTAGCTCCTGCCACAGTCCAGGGCAGAGCTGGCGGCTTCAGTTCCCAGGATGCTTGGTCAGAGGTCTGTGGCCAGGACTGAAAAAGCAGGTCTTTCCCTGTCTAGACTGAGCTCCCGGAATGTTTGGACTGAACCTTCTTTCTTCCCTCTTCCTGGAACTCCTTGTGTGCAGAGCTCCTGCCTCCTCTATAGGATTGAACTGGGACCACCACCCCTCCAAGGGACTGCACTTTCCCCACATGAACGGAAGCTTCCCACTGGCAGAAACAACCTTTTCCTGCTCCCTTCCCTGCCTTTGGTCCACACAGAGTCCAAGGAAAGACGGAGGAAAGAAGGTGCAGTCCGTGCAGTCCATATATTCCAGGAGCTCACAGTCTAGACAGGGAAAGACCTGTTTTTTCAACCTGGTCCCAGATTCCTGACCAGGCTCTGTGAAGTGGCTGACACCCTCCCCTGGTTCCTGCTAGGATTCCTAGGGCGCCAGGTGGGAAGAATAGAGGACCCAGTGCCTCCCTCGAGCAAAGCCTGCTCTGCTCGCAGCACAGGGTCCAAGCCCAGTTATTACTGGGGTAGTATCCCCCAGATGGTCACCATGCAGCCTCTCCCAGGGGAATTGCCACCCCAGCTCTCTTGCTACTTATTGGGAGAAGGCCTTTGCTCTCTGCTCCAGGGCTCCTGGTTTTAGGAAAAGTGATAGGTTCATGGGGAGCTTCCCAATCCTCTCACCGCCCAACCACCTGGTCTACCCAAGGATGTGGCTGTAAGGACCCCTTGTCTATTTCCTCCTCTGTAACAAAGAGATAACCCTGGGTAGCTCTCTAGGTTACAGCCTATGGTGATGGAGACATAAGATGATGCCTGCATGTTCTCAGGTTGGGCCTGACATTTAGAAGCAATGTGTTTTCCTTCCTTCTTTCCTTCCTTTCTTCCTTCTATACCTCACTCCTCTCTCCATGCCCTCAAGGAGCCTTTCTCCCAGATGTGAAACTGATCCTAAGCCCCCAGCCCACTGCCTGCCCCAGAAATCTGAAAACCCCCACCCAGAGACACAGACACAGCTCTTCCTAGTAAGAAGCCTCCAGATCCCCAGAAGACCAGCTGACTGTGCAGGGAACAGGCAAGAAGAGAACTCATTCAGCAGCCGGGATGTAAATAAGCCACAAGAGGCCTCGCCATTCTGGGTTGCACCTGTGAGCATCCCTCAGCTGAAGCCCTGTCAGCGTTTCCATGACAAATTCGCATTTCCGGATGCCTTTCTTCTGGCTCAAAGAGCATGCCTCGTGGTGAGACTTGACACTAAAAATGTTTTTATATTTTTTTCCCCTAAAAAAGGTTGCATGCTCTAAAAATCCACAGGCTCATTATAAGGGTTTGATCTTCATTCTGAGAGTTTTGTGGATATTATATTTGTACTATATACAAAGGTAGGAAATTTTATAGTGGAGCGCTATGGTGGCCAATATACAACCACAGACATTGTTAGTCTCCCCTTCCCAAAACATCTCCGGCATCCATTTGCCCAGCTCAAAGCCTGAAATTCTACTACTGGAGATTTACTACTTTTTAACATGAAGCGTTGCCCATCTTTTTTTTTTTTGAAACAGAGTCTCACTATGTCATCCTGGGTAGAGTGCTGTGCTGTCGTAGCTCACAGCAACCTCAAACTCTCGGGCTTAAGCGATTCTCTTGCCCCAGCCTCCCAAGTATCTGGGACTACAGGCACCTGCCACAACACCCAGCTATTTTTTTGGTTGCAGTTGTCATTGTTGTTTAGCAGGCCGGAGCTGGGCTTGAACCCGCCAGCTTCGGTGTATGTGGCCAGCGCCCTACTCCCTGAGCTACAGGCGCCAAGCCTCATTGCCCATCTTTAAAGATCCACTGTGACAATGCACCAACCTAAAATTTGTGACCCAAATTCAGAAAACCTAAATGATTTTCAGATTCACCTGAGGTGCTTCCAAAAAACACAGACATTGAGGCCCTGCCCTAGACATACTTAATCAGAATTTCCAGGACTGGAGATGAGCCTAGGACTCTACATTTTAAAGAAGGACCTGTGTGATGCTGATTGCCAACTAGATTTAGAAACCAGTGCTCTAGGGCATTGAGCATCACCATTTATGGAGAGAGGCCCTGGTCACTTCACTCTCTAAAGCTAGGGAAACCGTGTGAGATCCAGCTCCCATGGCTTTGTGAGGACCAAACGAGACAATGTTATGGAAATGCCTGTTGAAAATGATCAGACAATGCAAATGTTCATTGTTACTCCGTATCCATTCTCAGGATGCAGCATACATAGGTTCATCCTCGTGTATCTTTTTTTTTTTTTTTGGCCGGGGCTGGGTTTAAACCTGCCACCTCTGGCGTATGGGGATGGTGCCTTACTCCTTTGAGCCACAGGCGCTGCCCCATCTTCATGTATCTTCATGCACCTAGATTTTCCACAGGGAGGAAGGACAGGTCTGACTTTTCTTTTCTTTTTTTTTAAAGATAGTGTCACCCAGGCTTTAGTACTTTGTGCAATCATAGCTCACGTAACCCTGAACTCCTAGTCTCAACCATTCCTCCCACTTGAGCCTCCCTAATAGCTAAGATTACAGGTATGTGCCACCACATCCAGCTAATTGTTTTATTTATTATTTTTTTTTGGGGGGGGACAGAGTCTCACTATGTCACCCTGGGTAGAGTGCTATGGCGTCATAACTCACAGCAACCTCACACTCTTGGGCTTAAGTGAATCTCTTGCCTCAGCCTCCCAAGTAGCTGGGACTACAGGTGCCCGCCACAACGCCCGGCTATTTTTTTTTTTTTTGTAATTGTCATTGTTGTTTCAGCTGGCCCTGGCTGGGTTCAAACTACCAGCCTCAGAGTATGTGGCTGGCGCCCTACCCACTGAGCTACGGGCACTGCCTGTTTTAAATTTTTGTTAGAGACAGAGTTGTACTTGCTATGTTGCTGAGGCTGGCCTGCAATTCCTGGCCTCAAGCAATCCTCCTGCCTTGAGGATGGAGGAAAGGAACAAAGCCTCCCAAAGTGCTGTAATTACAGGTCTGTTGAATCACCACACCTGGCCTTTGATTTTTGTCATTCTTTTTTTTTTTTTTTTTGGCTGGGGCTAGGTTTGAACCCACCACCTCTGGTATACAGGGCCGGTGCCCTACTCCCTTGAGCCACAGGTGCTGCCCTGTCATTCTTTTTTATCTGCACTTCTGCCTTCACTTTCAGATGGACTCTCCCACTTCAGGACATGTCCCCTGAAGTCCTTTCCCAATAGCTTGGGACACTGAAATCAGGCCCTGTCACCCAGGAAGGGTGGAGAGTTAGAGGAAAGGGCAGACTTCAAGCTAGAGGTGTCGATGAATCCCTGCTACTGCTGGTCCCTGGGTGTCCCCCATCCCATTGTTCCTTTCCCTCCATCCTGTAATTAGCCCCTTCCTCTAACTCTCCTCACTTCCTGGGTAATAGGGCCAAGACTGATTTCATGTCCATGACTTCCACAAATTTGTCACATCACTGAGTCTCTCCTTATCATTGTAAAGTGGACAGGGTTATATTCTTATTTTGAGGGACTATGTTATGTGAAACTTTTTTAAATGGTTCAGACAAATGTCAAAGTGTAACGTGAATCGTTAGACTGGAATATCCACCATTTGGGGCCAAGTTAAGGGTTCAATCAGTGGCTGAAGATCAGACACAGTCACCACTAATTCAAAAAAGATTTTTCCATCTAATGGGTTCATCTACCATCTATGATCTTTTAGGTGTTCCTTTCTTCTGGGGAGTAATAAGAACAAAGAGAGTCGCTCCTGGTTTATGACAAGGGAAATCCAAGGCAGGTGGGCTTAGAGGGCTTTATACCATTTAAGCACAGGTCAGTGGTTCTTTAAGTTTGAGAACTGGTGAACGTGAACATGCCCAGAATTCTGCATATAGTTGCAGGGTTTCATGGACCTGCTGATGCCCTCTCATGGACTGCAGGAGTGCAGGAACTGCAGGCAAAGAATACCAGCCTCATGGGGATCTGGCAGCCCAAACTCTCTAATCTCCCAGAGGATTGTGTTCAAGCACCCTCGGGATCCTTTGAACCACATCTTTGCCAGTTGACCTGACTCATCCTCCTCCCCAGACTGTGAGATGAACTTGCTTGACCTTGGTCCACTCCCCAAGAGAGAATGACACATTACCTGCTTCAGGACAGACACTCCTCAGACTAGACTATGCCTCCCTGTTTCTGAACCTGGAACAAGGGGAATCCAAGCTGCCTTAAGTTATCAGGCAGAGGGATGGTTTGTATTCCCACAGCTTATCTGCGGCCATACCACCCAGAATGTGCCCAATCGTGTCTGATATTGGAAGCTAAGCAGGCTTGAGCCAGGTTGGTCCTTGGATGGGAGAAAGCACAACCCAAATGGGCTTAATCAATAAATAGAAATCTATTGGTCCACGACAATAAACACAGTTGGAGGTGGGGCTGGGCTTTATGCACGGTCTGATTCATCCGCTGTGTGTTGTTTTCTTTGTCCCCCCCCCCCCCCCCGTGTCAACTTCACCTTAAAACTCTCAGTGCTCAAGGTTGCAACATGGTTGTCAGCAGCAACCAAAACTGCCGGCCCCTTTGTTCCCTCCCACAAGAGAGAGAAAACTGCTTTTTAAACAGTTCTCTTGGAAGAACCTAGAGCTTCTTTCCAGAACCCCTCAGACAATATCTCCTCACATCTCATCAGCCCAGATCAAAGCCCACCTCAGACACAGGGTGCTGCAGGGCGGGGAAATTCAGAATGTGGCATTGCCACACTTCCACACTCAGAACCCCCAGGTTCTAGTACTTGGGCTTAGCCTCCTGCCACTGCGCAATTTAAACCACTTTCAGGAAAGGAGTGATAAACGCTTGGGATCTGGTCTTGTTCCACTCAGGCCCTTGGTCAAAACCTAAACTAAGCAGGCCTGAGTCTTCTCCAGAGGGAAAGGGGAGCATTTCCACTTCCCAGAATGGGAAGGAAACAGAATCCCCGGCCTGCCAGCTGAGTAGAGTCCAGAGACCTGGCTTATGTCCTCTTTCTCCTTCAGACGACCTGTTGAGTAACTGTGAACAACTTGTTTACCTTCTCTGGCCTCTGTGCCAAAAGAGGAAAATGATCACCTCTTCCATTTTCCAGAGATCCTTGGGTAAAGTTACATACAATCCATTGGAAGGAAGCAAAGTCCTCAGAAGATTCTGGGCTTGTGTGTGCTACTGTGCAGGGGACAGAGAGTGAGATGTATGGGTTGGTTTCTGGCCAGTCTTTGATTTCCAGAACCATCCAGAAGGTCTCTTAGTGCAACTCCAATAAAAGTGGGGGATCCTGTACAGCCCCACCTCTGCCTGGAGGCTCATACGACATGTAAAGAAACATGGTTCAGTAACGGAAAGTAATTTAAAAAGAAATTCCAATTGTTTGTATCTTTTGAGAAGATAAAAACATTTGGCAATATTTTCCCCAAGCTCTTTTTTCTCCTTCCAAATTCTCACACATCCATAACTACTCAAGGGCCTTTCACATGCCAAAAGCTCCCACATTCCGTGCAGCCCCCAAATGAACGTCTCTCCTCTTTCTGAGCTCTTTTATTTTGCAGGGTGATTTAGCCTCTGGTGTCAGGTCCTTCTCTTTTCCTCCCCTCTTTGTCCCCACTCAACCTTTAACTCTGCAGCCCAGAAGATCTAGACATCAGAGTATCAAGGGAGAATTTTCCTGAGAATAAATACCCTTCAGTAAATCCCATCCTTAGCAGACTTCAAGCTAGAGGTGCCGATGAGTACCTGTTGCTGCCGGTCCCTGGGTGTCCCCTCCCGTTGTTCCTTCCCTCCATCCTGCAATTAGCCCCTTCCTCTAACTCGCCTCATTTCCTGGGCGACAGGGCCTAGACTGATTTCAGTGTCCATGACTTCCACAAATTTGTCATGTCATTGAGTCTCACCTTATCATTGTAAAGTAGAGAGGATTGCATTCTTATTTCTGGGGATTATGGCCTGTGAAACTTTTTGAAATGGCTCAAACAGATGTCAAAGTGTAACATGAATCATTACATTGGAATATCCACCGTTCGGGGCCAAGTTAAGGGTTTAACTGGCTCAGCGCCTATAGCTCAACCGGCTAAGGCGCCAGCCACGTACACCTAAGGTGGTGGGTTCAAATCCCCAGCCCAGACCCGCCAAACAACAATGACGGCTGCAACCAAAAAATAGCCGGGCGTTGTGGCGGGCGCCTGTGGTCCCAG
>CAUYTI010160162.1:0-15146 GCA_963575145.1 Galago senegalensis
GGTTTGTTTTATTTATTTATAGTTTATTATTATCATTATTATTATTGAGGTAGAATCTCACTCTGTCACTCTGGGTAGCTCTGTGGCATCATAGCTGGTAGCAACCTCAAACTCTTAGGCCCAAGCAATCCTCCCACCTCAACCTTCCAAGTAGCTGGGACTATAGGTGCCCACCACAATGCCCGGCTATTGTCTGTTTTTAGCAGAGATGGGGTCTCTCTCTTGCTCAGGCTAGTCTCAAACTCCTGAGCTCAGGCAATCCACCTGCCTTGGCCTCCTAGAATGCTAGGATTATAGGTGGGAGCCACTGTGCCCAGCCATGAGGTATGTTTTAAAATGGGAAGACCTGAAGGTGTTGATGTGCTGATGGCAAATGCTGGGCGCTAGAGGAAAGGGAGAGAAAGAAGTTAGTCCGAGGCTGGCAGATATTTTGCCTCTGAACTTCTGCAACACATCCCATCTGGTCTAACCTAGACATTTAACACCCTCACCTCTCCCTGACTCAACTGTGGCCTCCTGTCACCAGCAAGGACACCTGCAGGAGGGTGGATGATGGACTACTGCTTGCATGGTCAGTCCCTGGCCCCATGCTGGCTCCCTGTAGGCTGACACCCCTCTCCTCAGGGAGAGTCCGATGCTCATGGAGGAATTGGTGTGGTTTAGTCACCACACCTCCTCTGATTCTGTTAATGTCTAGGCCCTCAATCAACATTTGCTGAACAGGGAATGAATGGATGGATCCCAAGGACAGGGTTACCGTGGAGCTCCCGAGCATTTATCTTGAATCTGGAAAATGAAGAAAAATTGGCCCATCTGTTTCTCTATTATATCAGGATAGCAAAAAGCCACAGAACTTAACTGTAGCCAACTCAATCATGTGTGACAACCCAGCAGCAATGCAGGAATGCAAAACCACTGCGCGTGTGTGTATCTGCAGGAACTGGATGTGATTACACATAAAATCACATACGTGGAACGGTGTGTGTGTCTGAGTGTGCGAATGAAGGTGTGTGCCTGTGTTTGTGTAATTGCGTGTGCAACTAAGTGAACAGACATTTTCAGGATTGCGTGTGTGTGTGAGTACATGTGAGTCCGTGCACGCATGCACTGCAGTACAGGCTCAGATGAGAGGGTGTACACACATCGCCGTCTGGTTGAGTTTGTACATTATGCCCCCTTGCAAAATCTCTTTTTCTGCCAAACTCATGATATCCAAATGAATCTAAGAACTATTCTACCTCACTCAGACTAACTTGAGCTGAGCCAGTCTGAACTGGCTAAAGACCCCAAGTTATCAAGTATTTTAAAAGGTAGATAACCATTACTGTACAAAGCAGCTAGTATGAAAGCAGACTTACCTCCATTTAATACAGGCATTGCTTCATCTACCAGCACCTCCCTGCGGTGTTGGAACTTGGACACAATGCTGTCCATGGGTTGAATGCTGGAAATGTGGCTTGTGAAGGAGGAACTGAATTTTTAATTTTTAAAAATTTTATTTAATGGAAATTTAAATTTAAATGCCCACACATGGCTTGTGGCTACGGTCCTGGACAGTGCAAATCTCGACCGGGTGTTCCACGCCTTTCTTTCCCTCCCGTATCCCCCAGAGCCTAGCTCAGTGTCTGCCCCTGAGGCTGCTGAGTAAAGATCAGCTGACGCCAGGCACACAGCTGGGGCAGGTCTTCAGAGACTGACGCTAATGAGTGGAATCCCGGAGATTGATGTAATAAATGGGAAAATAAATATTGTTTGTGGATAAATGAGTGCTTTGTAAGTGCCAGATAAATATCTTCCCTAAAGAGTTACACAATGTCTTTATGGTGAAATTTATCCTGAGAGTTTATTAAGACTTTGCCAATTTTTTTCCTTCTCTCTCTTAGGATGAGCAAATCTCAAACTCATATTTGCATGAGGTATTCATTTCTTCCCAGTAGAGGTTCAATTGTGATTATGATGACACTGTGGCCATCCCAATCCTCCTTGTGTGCCCTGCATACTCAAAGCTTGAGCTGTCCAAAGGACCCCTCATCTGTAAATTCACATCATGGAAACTCCAGGGTCTCTGAATTAGAAGGGGACTCAAAAGCCACGTATCTATTCCTATCTGCCACTGTACTCAAACTTGACTCACCAAGGGGTCACAGCTGGATATGAGAGGTGTCCTAGTTCCTACTGATTTGGGGACCTTGTCACTGCAAACTGAGATGGAGCGTGGCGTCTACCAGAACCCCTCCTCTGTGTCATTATTGTCTGCTGTTTCTCCCAGGATCCCTCTACCCACCTGTAGGTAGTTGGTGTTGCTAACCTTAGTGGGTGACCCTGTGTGAGTCACCTCTTGTGAACCCTTTGTGCCTGGGTTCTTTACCTGTGAAATGGAAATGGTGGATATACCCAGAGTACCGACCTCTCTGGGTTGTGGGGAAATGGATTAATTCCTCTAAAGTACTTTGAAGAGTCTTCAACGTAGAGTAAGCTCTAAATAGAGGTCAATTGTAAATGTTACTGTTATTATTTTTAATCATCATTTCATCCTGTTAGAATCTGATGATTGGCCAGTCAATGAGGGGAAGTTTTTTTTAAAAAGTTATTATCGATGACTATCTTTTCTTTTTTGCACTTTAAATAAGAAATTATGAAGGCAATACTCATGGTACTTTGTAAATATCTTAAACCACCATACCTATGAGTAAGTCTGTACAGCAAGTTTTATATATTTTAAAATCATGAAGTGCTTTTTACAATGGAAACTCAAAATGTCAATTGCATATAAATAGAGCTTCTAGGTGAAGGGAAGGTGGAGCCTAAGATCCCCCTTCCAGGGGTTCCTTGAAAGCTCTGGGCTCTGGGAGCATCTTCTAAAACCAAAAATATTATGCTTGAGAAAATGACATCCACATCCCCAATCCCTCTACACATTGGGATCAGGTGACTTGTACCACTTCATTACTTAGTTACTTTAAATGTGCTAATTAAGGATACTGGTTGATTCCATTTTTATGCATTTTCTTTCTCCCCATCTCTCCGTTGTATTTGGTTAATTTGCACCTAAAAATCTTCCTAATCTCTTCAAATAAATCCACTGTTAACTTCTGGGGTCCAAAGTTCTTCTTGCATGAGGAGTTTATGGGTGAACATTCACTACAGATGCTGCTGCCTTTAGCATTCGAGTTGTTTGTGTCTCTCTTGCCCTCCTTTTCTGCCCTAACAATTCTGAGTTTTTGAATGTCTAGGACAGTACTAAGGTCTTTCTTTCCTTTCTACAGCCTCCTACAAGGCCAGGCACATAGTAGACACTCCATAAATATTTGCTCAATGAGTGATTTTCCTAGCAAAGAGATATGGAGTCAGAAGACCTGGGTTTAAGTCTTGGTTCAACTCCATGACTCTGGGAAAGTCCACTTAACCTCTCTGAGCCTCTGTTTTCTCATCTGTAAAGTGGGAATGTGTATCTTACATCACAGATGTGAGGAATGAGATAAAATATGAATGTTTTTTCTTTTTTGGAGATAGTGTTACTCTAGTAAGACTAGTCACTTGGGCTAGAGTGCCAGGGCTTCAGCCTAGTTCATAGCAACCTCAAAATGCTGTGTTCAAGCAATCCTCCTGCCTCAGCCTCCTGAGTATCTGGGACCACCGGTGCCCACCACAACACCCAACTAATTTTTCTATTTTCAGTAGAGATGAGGTCTCGATGGGGTCTTGCACAGGCTGGTCTTGACCTTCCAAGCTTAAGGAATCCTCCTGCCTAAGCCTCCCAGAGTGCTAGGATTACAGGCATAAGACACCAAACCTGGCAAGATATGAACTTCTTTGTAACACATAAAGGGATACACATGAGAGAATTATTGTTATATTTAGAAGAAGAGCCTGAGTCTATTATTTGCTGCTGCAACAGAATACCACAGACTGGGTAATTTACAAAAAATACTTTATATTACTCACTGTTATGGAGGCTGGGAAGTCCAAAAGCATGGTGCCAGCAGCTGGGGAGGGTCATTTCATGGCAGAAGGTGAGAGTGGGTGAGTTCAAGAGAAAAAAAATCTGGCTCACCTTGTCTTTTTAATCAGGAACCCGCTCCCTAAATAACTAGATAATGGCACTAATCCTTTCATGAGGGTGGAGCCTTCATGGCCTAATCACCTCTTAATGGCCCCACTTCTTAATACTGTTAAAATGTCAATTAAGTCTCCAACACAGGAACTTTGAGGGACACGTTCAAATCATAGCAAGGGGCAGTGTTGGCATGACGAGGCTTCTCAGCTCCCTTCTGGGGCTGAACAACAGGGATGGATTCATTTGCAGAATGTTTGCTAATTATTGTCAGTTTGAATAATTATCCAGGGATCCTGGAAACAGCCCTTCCCACGGATCAAACTGTCACATCTGCAGCCGACCTTTAAGTAATCTGAGTGGGGGTAATTACAAAGGGCTGGTTTTCTCTAAATATAGCTGTTCCCCAGCTAAAGGTCAACTCAAGGGAGCACAGTTTGATAATTGCAAGCAGTTTGATAGTGAATTGGGGCAAACATTCCCAAGGGTGCAGTCAGCAGTTTCCTCTTACAAAGATCAGGGTGTGGATGCCCTGATGGGAGGACCAGGCTTTCTGACCCTTGCTGGACAATGTCAGAGTACCCACTTTATCAAAGTTCCAGTCCTAAAGTGGTATCCTTTTTTGGGAAGATAACTTCAGTGAAAACTTTTACTGAAGGAGGTGGGCTTAGATCCCCTGCTCCTGGGCTTCCAGAGTCCTGTGGACCCTGGTGCTCTGGTCCACTGTTTATTTCTGGGCTGTGTGCCTCATCTCCCCAGTGGGCATTTTTGCTCCTCCATGGCTGAGACCTCTAAACTAAACACCATGAGGTGTAGGGCCAGAGAAGTCTTGGGTGTGGATCCTGATCCTGACCCTGCCAGGACTCTTTATGGGGGATTTTGGACAAGTCACTTTCTTCAAAGTGCTTTAGTTTCCTCATTTATGACTCACAGGGAGAGTCATTAGGGAAATATGTGGCAAAGCACTTTGCAAATCTCAAAATGCTCTCTGTAGATTCGAGAGAAGCTCAAGGACAAACCCACCCTGTCCTACCTCCTTAGTCTCATCTTAGGCTCCTCGGAGGTGGTCCCTGTACTTCTCTTGTAACTGTTCTTTCTCCTTGCCCTCTCTCTCCCTGCTTGGTGCTTAAATTAAAAAAAAAAATAGAGGAATAAATTAAAATAAAAGAGGGAGAATAGGAGAATTAAACTGAAGGAGAGTAATTGCTTTACAAGATGTGAGGTTTGGTGACTACACTCTGGGAGTCAAAGGGTCCATCTTAAGTTTTCTTTTTCTTCATTAGACCCTTGCTCCACTCCCACACCTCTTTCTACCCCATCCCCAGGCTCCCTCTTGTCTGAACCATAAGTCCAGAAAGATTTGCCCTGTGCCTGGAGATTCCAAACTCCATCACCTACAGTACCTAGAAAAGTGTTTCTCCTCTTTTTGGGTAAGCAGTGCCAATGTTGAATAGAGCTGGGCTGCGATATCCCATTTGCCAGCAGGTGTCACCACTGAGCACAAAATGTCTCATTCATTCAAGGCCTATCAGGCATCCCCAAACTACTGCCTGTGGGCCACATGCAGCCTGCCAAGGACATTTATCTGGTCTGCCGGGTGTTTTTGCCACCGCTGCCTGTCCTGCTTAGCAGCCGACTCATCCCAGGGCCTGCAGTCCGACCCTCCAATGGTTTGAGGGACAGTGAACTGGCCCCCTGTTTAAAAAGTTTGAGGACCCCTGGATTGAGATTGCTGTGTGCTACATCCTCTTCTAGGCATAGGTTCAACAGGGAACAAACAGCACTCCTTCCCTCATGAGGAAGGGCAATGACTAAACACTTAGACATACAATGTAATGTCAGATAACATGACTGTAACTGAGAAAGGGCAGGCTAAGAAGCTAGAGACCCAGTGGAAAGGGAGGACCATTTTAGGCAGGGTGGTCAAGGAAGGCCTGTATCTGAAGGTGACTTAAAAATGTCTTAAGCCCACAGATGGTTGTTTCTACATATCCAAATGTGTAAGGCATATTACTGCAAAAGTTTTATTATTATTAATTTGAATTTTTTACCCTGAACCCTCATTTCACAGAGCTTGCGGGTCAGAAATCAACCTCAGTCTTCCTCTGCAGGGAAGAGTTGCAGTTCTGGGCTTTTTGGCAGAGGAAGGGAGAGTGGAGGAATGGTTCCTTGCCCCTGGTCACTGGTCCCAACAGCACCCTCCTCCATGGCTTTGTGTGTGGCCTAGTGACTTTGTGATGCCTCTGGGTCAAGCTAGAGGTGAGGGCAATTTGTGGGCTATTCACGTCTATCAGGGTGACCCTCCCCCCCAAGAGGTGCTGATGGGAACAAGTTAGCTCTGCCCCCTTCAGTCTCTCTCCTCCCTGCCCTAAATGGAGGGATTTCCACCTGGTCCTCTGAGGAGCAGATTCAGAGTGAAGCTTAGCTCTCCCCTTGCTTCTGGCCAAGACACCTGTCCAGGCCCGAGAAATCCCCTTCCTGGAAGAGCTCTGGCTTTTAGAAGACAAAAGCCAGAGATTTGTAAGCTATTTCTCATTTCTGCCCACTGCATCTCTCCCCTGGGGTAATGAGCAGGGTGCTGACCACCTCCCTGGACTGGAGGGAGCAGGGAAAACACAGGTGAGAAAAAAAAAGGTTGGATAGGTTGTATCTCAATCTATCATCTTGGCCACACCTGTTAAATCAATCCTGGCCTTCATCACTTCTCTAAGTTCAATGTATTGCGTGTCAGGTGTATTTAAAGCCAGGGTCGTCTCACATCTGTGTGCTTGGTCCACACATACGATCAAGTTCATGACTGCTTCCTCTAGGGTAAGTGTGGTTTCTTCTAGTTAAAATGCGGGGAAAATTAAGTAGTATTAATAGTTTTTCTTTTCTCCCTAAGTGAACAGTGATGCCAGCAGGCAAAAGGCAACAAAAAGCATTTCCTCAGCTTTTGGGTGACTTGGAAGCTCTTGTCTAAAAATACGGACAAGCGGGAGTGTGAAGGAGTGCGTAGGAGGCTTGTCCCCCACAGTTCTCCACAGTCAGGACCATGGGGGCCACTGTGGGAAATGCGCCGAAATGTCTGTGCTAAGAGCTGCTTTTAAAATAAGCTCCCCTCCCAGCCGAGGTTTACAGCAAACTTCTTGGCGGACGTGGGCAATTTTTCCCAAGCCCTTGAAATAGAAGACAAAGGAAGCTGAGTGACAGGGCATCAGTGGAGAAAGGGCTTGCTGGGCAGGCCGGACCAATTAGCTGCCTTCCGCCCCTGGGCTCTCTGCGGTGGTCTTGGAGAGTGTGGTGGGGAGGCGAGGGGAGCCGTGGGGCCTGGCGTGCCTGACACCCAATTAGTGCTCATTCGCCAAATGACTGGGCTGGCCTGCTCCCTTCCAGCTGCTCAGCAGCCGGCTCAGGCGGCATCTCTAAGAACAGAGGGTGCTAATTGGATGCTGAAACCCAGATGCTTCTCCGCCCACCCAGCCTGGCCTCATGAAAGCCCCAGCTTTCTTGGCCAAGCTCCTGTCCTTGGTTCTGTCACCAACTTGTCCTCCCTGGGAAAATACCACTCCTCTCAAGTAGAAATGGACCAGCTTGTTCAGCAGCTCTGCTGGGATTCTTAAAGAGCCCAAGTTGGGGTGGTGGCAGGGTCCGTGGGGGACTGGATGATGAAGTTCCACAGGTCAACAAGTGACCTAGGTTCTGTGGAGCTACCATGTAGAATGAGGTTCACATGGACCAGACTCAGGTAGGTTCAGGTCTGCGCACACATCCCACAGGTGCTCGAGAAAGCACTGACAAGGGGAGCCTTGTCACGTCACTGGATCTGTGGTGCTTTCCTTTCTTGGAAAGGAAACTTTCTTGGAAAGTTTCTCAGTGTCCCTGTCTTCACGCAGAGGATCTGATTAGATGCCCTGCCTGTGCCCTTCTAGGCCCAGTGGGGAGCATGTCTAAGCCAGGCTCTGGGATGTCTGGCAGATCCCCGCTATGGGTGGACCGTGTGCCCGTGGGACCCTGGGTCAGCAGAGCCCTTTCTGAGCATAGTGAGGTTCCAGCTCTGGATGATGTGGGCCCCGAGCCTGCCTCCCGGAAGACTGGGATGACCTGAGAAAAGTCAAGATCAGGTGTTCAAGTCGTTTTATTTTCATGCTTCCTGAAGCTTCCGTCCAGCCTGGCTGTGTCAGTGGTTCCAGGGAGGTCTTGGGGTCACAGTGGATTTCCATGTGTGCTCTCTGGAAGGAGTAGTCCCCTTCCCAAGGCAGCCCCGCATGTGTGTGCACGTAACAGCCGTAGTGCCCAGCCATCTGAGAGCTTTGGGCCTTTCCTGCTGCAGACATTCCTAATGGTAAGAGCTCAAACGCTGTTGTCTTATAGCTCTAATTTTTTTTTTTAAGAGACAGTCTCATTTTGTCACCCTTGGTAGAGTGCTGTGGCATCACAGCTCACAGCAACCTTCAGCTCTTGGGCTTAAGCCATTCTCTTGCCTCAGCCTCCCAAGTAGCTGGGCCTACAGGTGCCTACCACAACACCCGGCTATTTTTTGTTGTAGTTTGGCCGGGACCAGGTTTGAACCCGCCATCCTTGGTATGTGAGGCTGGTGCCCTACTCACTGAGCCACAGGCACTGCCCATGGCTCTGATTCTTTACTCCCTCCCTGCATTAGAATTACACATCCATGCCTTTTATCACGTGACCTCGCAGCTCCTGTAGCCGGGGTGGGCAGTGTACATTTCTCTACCCCATTGATGGTGGACTGGGTTGGATGGCTTGTGTTGGCTGGTAGAACATGGGTGGTAGTGCAGTGTGCCAGTTTGTACCAAGACCTTTGGAGGCATCACTGTTTCTCCGCAGCCTTCTGGTGTCCCTGTCTCTGTCACTGGACAGAGCACGCACCCAGCAGCCGCTGTAACTTTAGCCTGGGCCCCAAAGTGGGACACGTGGAAGAGCCTGAACCTAGCCCCAGCCTGGGGCCAGCCTGGTCCATGTGAACTCATTTTAGATGAGCTGAACCAAGGTGGACCTGTTGACCTATAAATTTGAAAATAAATGTGTGTTATGGCAGGCCATTGAGATTTGAGCTTATTTGTTATGAGACAAAAATCTGACTAATATAACAACAAAGATGAGAAACTTCCAGGGCAGGGATACTGAGGAACACCCGTGGGTGTCCTGGTCCTGGGCACAATAGAGATAGTATTACCCTCTTGTGGCCAGGGCAGCTCACGGGGCAGGTCACCCCATCTCAGGCCAGGCCACTCATTGGCTACAATGGCTCCCTTCTAGCACTGTCCAGGCCAACTCAAGTTCCCAAAGGACATGTGACCCCTGAATGGAATAGGGGAGAAGCTTCTGAATTATTTTTTCAGAACTATCCCCAAGTGAGGCCTGAAAGGAGTGGACAGGTAATATTCTGGGAACAAACCTGGCAGGAAAGGAAAAGGGTAGAAACAAAATCCCAGACTACCAGGGGCACGTGGGATGGTTCCGGCATTGTTCAGATCCAGGTTGCTTTGGAAGTCTGGGCAGCAAGTCTGCACACTGCTGAGACTCAGGGATGACTCTGAAGCAGAGAAAGTGATTCCTAATCAGTTTAACCAAACGACAGATGACTCTTCCCCTGGAGTCTGCAGCATTGAGAGAATTGCTGTAATTGCAGGCAGTTGGCAGAGAAATCAGGCGCCTGCCTCTAGTCCCTTAGGCTGCATTCCCCGGGGACCCTCAGTTTAAAGACCCTCCCACTGAGGCTCCGCTCCCTGAGCTGACCCCCGCGTGTGGTTGTCGACCACAGCTTGTTGGCATATGGCTTGAATTTGGGTTCGGGATTTTTCTAATCGCAGCCTGATTTGTCATTTAAAATATTATGCACAGAAATTAAGATGCACATGGAATTTTGATTCTGGTCGTTCTTTGTGCTTGGAGAGACAAGGCTTCTCCCAGGAAGGTCTCTAGACTGTGCCATGCAAGGGCACCTCTGCAACTCTCCTGGAGTTCCAGTTACGCAGGGAGTCATGGCAACTGGGCCTAAGAGTCGCCAGTCTGGGTTCCAGTCCACCAATGTCACTAGGACTTAGGGAAGGTCTGGAGGTGAGTATCAGTTTCATTCTCTAGGAAATTGGGAAAATAAAAACCAACCTCAAAGAGATGTTGTGAGGACCAAATGAGGTAATATAGGTAAATACTTATCACCATGTCTGGTACGTGATACACAGTAATGACTGTTAATATTATCTTAAATAAGTACAAAATACTTAGCATATAGTATCACATCAGTTGTTGCTATTATAATTGTTAATAAAGCACAGATCTGATCACGTGTGTGCCACGTGTTTGTTAATCCTCATGCCTTAAGATCCAGTTTTCACAGTGTGCTGGCTGCTGCCCTGGAAGCTCTGAGAGGAAGCCAGAAGCTGATGCTCAGAGTGGTAAACAGCTGTCCAAGGTGTGAAGTTACAGAGCCAGGGGTCCAGCCAGTTCTCTCCCCAGTTCTCTTGGTGTTACCTCTCGATCCAGGCACACTGGACTTCATTCTCTTTCTAAAACTCTGCTGGTGCCTTTATATTTATACTGCTTTGTCCAGATTCCGTCTGCCTGCCACTTTTCTGCTTGTCCAAAGTATGTTCTGGTCTGGGAAACCTTCCTGCCCCTCGTCCCCCTCCAAGTGGCTATTGCTTCTGTGCTGGTATCTCTGTGGGAGCATCCAGGTCTGTCTTTCATGGAGCTGTGACCTCCAAGGCCCTGGGCCTGGCCTAACTCCTCTCTGTCATCCCAGTCTCATCACTGACTACATGCCATGATAAATAAGCCCAACTGAGAATGTTCTAGAGCAGGACACCCCAGCCCAGCATTACCCATGCACCGAGCTTCATCCCCACCAAGGGAGTGTTGGTGGGGTGGCCGGAGTCCTGCAGCAGCCCATGCCTGGGCCAGCCATCCTGACCAGTTCATGTGTGTAAGCTCCACGTTAGGCCCTGAAGCAGGATGGCCAGATATAATATAGGATACTCTGTTACCTTCGAATCTCAGATCAGCATTATTTCTTTCAGTATAAGTATGCCCCATGAGATATTTAGAACATATTTATACTAAAAATTATTCATTTTTTAACCTGAAATTCAAATTTGACTAGCTACCCTGCCTTTTTATTTGCTGACTCTGCCAATCCTACTGCACAGGCATGTCTACTGTACCGTCCTGGAACAGGCGTTGCAGGCATATCCATGGACGTGGTCCCTATCCACCTAGATCAAAGGCATGTCCATGGATGTGGTCCCTCTCCACCTAGATCAAAGGCATGTCCATGGACGTGGTCCCTCTCCACCTAGATCAAAGGCATGTCCACGGATGTGGTCCCTCTCCACCTAGATCAAAGGCATGTCCATGGACGTGGTCTTTATCCACCTGGATCAATTAATTTTCTGATATCATATTTCACAGATTCTAAGATACAGACTTCCTATCCTCTTAGCATCTCTGCATTGGGGATTCATTTTATCATCTTACAATTTTTGCTGTTGGGACAGTGGTGGTGACGTGCAGTCTGCAGTGTCTGAAGCCTCCACTCTGCCGACATGTTTATACAGTTACACTGGGATGCCTGACCAGTCACCAGCAGCCGGCCCCTTGAGGGTCAGTCATCAAAATATTCGATGACCATTTGGGGGAAGGAAATAAGTCCTGTTTATTGTCTGAAACCTTTTATCGACACATTCTGGGAAGATCGGGAAGGAGCCAGCAAGAAGAGAATAATTGGAATGTTCCTAGCATAAAGAAGAGATAACTATGTAAGGTGATGGATAGTTCAGTGACCTTGATGTGATCTTTACACGTCATATGAATTATCCGGAAAATATGTACATCTGTTATGTATCAGTTAAAAAAGAGCCAACATCACACATGCAAAAGGGGTATCAATAGCTCGGAAGAAAATCCCAGAGACATCGGGGGAGCCCTCTTTGAAGAAACACGACATTATTCACACTCTGATGTCTCAGAGGGTGATTCCATTTGGGAAAACATGGACATGGATGACTCTAGTTGAAAAGTGATTCAGAAGATTGGACCCTGAATAGGAAGGTTGGGAATACTGTACTTGTAATATTCCACGACATACAAATTCCACGATATGTAATAATGATTACATAAGTATTAAAGAATATGTTCAGTCAGTACAAAGTAAAAAATCCAAGTGATGAGAAAGCTTGGGTCATAGCATTTTCTCCATCTTTAGTAGTACATAAAACCACGATTCCTCTCTCAGTCAATCAATGACACCTTAGATTGGATGAAATCCAAGTAGCTGAGTTCAGTTAAGCCAGCAGCCAGTAAACCTAGATGCACTGATTCAAGCCTGGAGGAACCCAGGAGGTCAGGAAGGAAGGAACCTCGACCTGGAGATGGCCCCGCAGCTACGCGTCCTGATAGACAGCCATTCTTCAGGAAAATCATGTTCTTTGTATGAGCGCCGCACAGGGAGGGAGCCACTGGCATTTTAGGAGGGGCGGGTCTTTGTTACATGGGAGATTCCAAGCAGTTCGTGGTACCTCCCAGTCATCACAACAGTGAACCAAGTCCCCTAAGTCCCCCATACATTCCAGACACTCCTTTTGGGGGCACTGGGATACGGGATGCAGGTGGTTTGATGCAACCCTGCCCCCTGTACTGAGAGCCTTGGGTCCTCGTCTTCCAAGAAGTCAGCATTGCCAGGATGATTCAGGTCCGAGGTGTGTGCCCAGCCTGGTTTGGAGGGGTTGGGGGCACAGTCCTGGGCCTCTCTGCCTCCCCTGTCAGGGCCTGGCCAACCTCCTTCTGCCCTGTGTCCTCTTTCCAGGACCATTTTCTCTGCAGCCTCGGGGAGAGAGAAGCACGTCGCTTCCTTTTCATTTACATGGGGATTACTGGAGACCAGAAAAGTGCTTTAAAATGATATAATGTCTCTGCACCTCATCAAACCCTTCCCCTTCCACCAATTTCTGCCTGATTTACAGTTAATATTGCACACTCCCATCACCCTGCCGGAGAAGCGGTGATTATTTCTCCATTGCCATAAAGAATGTAAAGGAGATGGGAAAAATCAGGTGAATTCAGAGAAAGTTTAGTGTAAAAAAAAAGAAGTGCTGGGGGAGGGGGTGTCAGGGAAGGCAGGCAGGAGTGAAAGGATTCCTGGAACCAATTTCAGAGTCAAACGATTCCTCTGGCTTGCAATAGCGCCTGCAGGCTCCAGCTGTGGACTGAGGAGTGCGCAGGGTCGGGTGGGCCCTGCCTCGGGCTCATCTGCTCGGGGGTCTGGGCTGGATAAACAGACCCCATCAAAGAGCCAGCTTGCCCTGAGAGAGGGTGAGAGCACCTGCCTGTCCTCCCCCATGCCTCATCCCTCCCAAAAAAGCCTGGTGAGCTTTTAGGCTTCAGAACCTTTGCAACTCCCAGGTAGCTCTGAATTCAGTGTCCTAGATAGGGATTTGTCTATTATGCTTGATTTAATTGACTACTAATAGCCCTAATGTGGGTTCTGGGTTCAAATCCTGCCCCTAACAAATACCAGCTGTGAGATCTCGGGCAATCCCGTCACACCTCTGGGCCTCAGTCTTCTCCTCCATAAAATGGGATAAACTGGTACATGGCTCTGATTCTCTTTACGTACTGTCATCATCAGTGATCAGCAGCATTGGCATCACTGCCCCCAGCAGTGAGGGTGTATGTGACTCTCTCTTTCCAGTCTGCCATGGGTGGAACTTGACAAGACGATTAAGGAGCTGAGTCTCATTTGTGATTCTTCAGAGGAAAGAGATGCTCTGAGTCTCCCGTGTAGTCCTCAGCCAAAGAAAACGATGGAATCCCTTGGATTTAATTACTGTTATTATAGAAACCTAGTATTTCAGCGATCTATTGCTGCATAGCAAAGTACCCCAAAAGGTACTGATTTAAAACACAACCATTTGTTATTGCTCATGATCCCGCAATTTGGGCAGGGCTTGGTAGGGAGAGCTTAGCTCTGCTCCCTGTGGCTGCAGCTGAGGGCTATGGCACAGATCGATTTGGGTCGTGTGTCTGGGGCCTGGGTTCTCACTGTTGGTTGAATTCCTGGTTCTGCAGGTGGTCAGCAAGGACACCCTCATACCCGCCAAGCAGCCTCAGTATAGGCAGACTTCTCACAGGCACAGCACAAACATTGGAAGCTGCCAGCACTTCATAAGGCCTAGGCTCAGAATTGGCCCCGAGTCACACCTCCCCATTTTAGTGCCAGCCCAGAAGCAAGGGCAGGGTGGGAAACCACATGGTTCAGAGCAGACCACTGATGTGTCTGCACCTGGGTCGTTTGTATTATTATTTTTTCCTTCTTTCATAACAGTTTAGTTTTAAATTTTTACTTTTATGTTTATCATTTATTGCACATGAACCCTTATTGCAAGTGACCTCAAATCAAATCATTTCCTTTCTTCCTTCTTTTCTTTTCTTTTTAATTAGTCATGAAAGCAATAAGGAAATGTGGGTGCTCTGTGGTCAACCCTTTCTGTGTCCTCACCTGGATGTTTGGGTCTTCAGCACCTTTTCCTGCTTCTGTGTCCCCCTCCAGCATCTGCCCTTGTCTCTGGGGGTATCTGTTCCCATCTCTGAACCTCTCATCTCGGTGTCTCTGAGGCTCTGCCGCCGCGACTCTCCCAGCCTTTATGTCTACCTCTCCATCTCTTTCTGTTCTGTGCATACTCTTCTTTGTCTTTATTTCTATTGGTCTTACTGTCTCTATCTCTCTTTTCCTATGAATCTTCTGTTTTTTCTCTCTATCTCACACTGTCACTCTTTTAGCCAGAGATATAGGCCTTGTACTGTCATAAAACATGGCCTTTTCACTGGTATTGTTTGGGAATGAGAGGGCCAGAACAGCGCCATTTTGTTGTTTACTGCCTAAACTCTGTTCCTCATTTTGAGCCCCCGCTGCCGTCTTAGATAATAAGCTTCAGCTTCCCCAAAACCCTGGCCTTTCCCCGAAATCAAACCTCCCAGCCAGCCAATCAGAAATGTACCCCACCCCTCTTGCTCCATACCACCCCAAGCCCCCTCCCTCACCTCAGTTAGGAAATCCCCCACCCCTCATACCTGTACCAATCCAGAGCCTCCC
>CAUYTI010160163.1:0-18920 GCA_963575145.1 Galago senegalensis
CACAGCAACCTCCAACTCCTGGGCTCAAGTGAGTCTCCTGCCTCAGGCTCCCAAGTAGCTGGGACCACAGGCGCCCGCCACAACGCCTGGCCATTTTTTGGTTGCAGCCATCATTGTTGTTTGGCGGGCCCGGGCTGGGGATTCTAACCCGCCACCTTAGGTGTATGTGGCTGGCGTCTTAGCTGCTTGAACCACAGGTGCCGAGCCCCTAAGGTCAGCTTTTAAAATAAACTCCCTCAGGAAATTCCTACTAGTACTAGATTTGACAAGCCCCACCACGCCCTTGGAGGCGTGTCTGGACCCTTTAGAGGGCTGTAGAGGGGGCTGAAGAGGGGGCCGAAGAGCACTTCCCCCAGCAGTGCAATAGACAAAGTACTAGTAATAAAAAGTAAATAGGTATAGGGAAGTGTAGAGTTTTTATATTTATTTATTTATTTATTTATTTATTTGCAGTTTTCGGCCGGGGCTGGGTTTGAACCCTCCACCTCCAGCATATGGGGCCGGTGCCCTAGTCCTTTGAGCCACAGGCGCCGCCCTAGAGTTTTTATTTTTATGACTTTTCTTTAAATGTTAAATTTGTCTTTAAAAAGCGAGCTGGTTTGGGGGTTGAAATATCAAGACGCCCCACACCCTCCTCCTTCCTGTTAAATTTGAAGCCCCTAACTAGCGGGCCTCAACACATATTTGATCTGCCTTTTGGGTAATTCATCAGCATACAATTCCCACTTCCAAATCTACCCACTGCTAATTTCTCCGTATCCAAATATTCAGGTCTTCAGACCAAACTCATTTTCTGGGAAATTCTTGGCAAAGACTTGGGCCTCAGGTGCTTAGCGAAAGGGTTTTATAGGAATCCCACACTTGGTCATTCGTCATTGTCATGGTTTTCCGAATGCTCCCAGCCTTAACCTTAGACACCCCTTGCCCACTGGCTGGGGACCTCCCCGGGGAAGCCTAGACCTGGCCTCAGATGGCCCAAATAGACCTGCGCACAACAAACTTCCCCTGAATCTGAAAACACAATGCTAAGGAAGAAAAGATGAGTCGCAGAAGGCTGAGTAGGGCACTCTGCCATTAACACACAGTTTTAAAACATGCAAAACCACACTCTATATTGTTTATGGATACAGACAGATGGAGCCAAAGTGCAAATCTGCACGGGAGCGATGCCCCCCACATTCCGGAGCGTGGTTGCTGGGGAGGGGGCCAGCCTGGGGGAGGAGTAAAGGGTTTCAGCGACATTTGTTAATGATTTATTTCTTCAGCTGATGCTCATTACAATATTTACATTTTTTGAATGCTCAAAATGACTCACTTTTTTTAAAAAAAAGCCTGAGATATTAACTATAAGTGCTGATCGCCCAAATCCTCTTCGAGGGGAGGGTGCCAGCGTCCCAGCGATTCACACCCTAGGCCAAGTGGGCTAGCCAACTAACATTTTATTTCTAGCCTTTTTCCCCCTAAATATGTGATTGTGCCTTAAAAACATTTTGCTAAAAATACAGATGCCCAGAGCCCTACCTCAAACACTCGGACTCGGGCGACCTTTGGGGAGAGCAGAGCCGGGCGTCTGCTTTTCAACTAAGAGCGGCAGTTTGCTCCCACGCCCGCTAGTCTGAGCACAACCCCTGTCCAGGGGCTGCACCTCTGACCCCCGGGGGAGGCCAAATAAATGGTTTTAAACAAAGAGGTCTGAATTATTAAACGTCTCCCCAGCTTTTCAGGGGTGCTTGTCTCCTGTCCCAGGGCCCTGCCCGGGAGGGGCCTTCCTACCTAGGTCGGCAGCCCTTGGGGAGGCCCCGGGGCCAGCCGGCCAGAGAGGCCTGGAATGCAGCCCGCCCAGGCCGCACCCTGCCCAAACCAGTTTGAACCAGCTCAGGGATGGAGCCGTGGCGCGTTCCCACGAGCTCCCTCTGGCGCCCAAGTTGGGCTCGGAGCTGCGGCCGCCGGCCCCTGTTCCGGAGGCCTACCCTGGTGCCGGCGGCGTCTGGTTCCAGCCTGAGCAGCGCCCCAGCTGGGCCCCAGGTCACACTCCCTGCCGCCCTCACTTCATCCGCTTCACCTCTAGCAGCAAAATGGTGGCCTGGCCGTGTCATTTCCAAGTCAGTTTTCCGAGCTCAAGCCTCAGGCACACCAGGTTCTAGATTAGCGCCAGTTCCCAAACTTAGCTGCCCATTGCAAACTCCCAGGAAACTTGCAGAAAATACTGATGTCTGGAACCCATCCCAGAGATTGTGACTTGATAGGTCTGGAGTGTGGCTTTGGCTTTGAGAGTCTTCAAAGGTCATCTGGGTGGATTCCAATCTACACTGGTCCAGTGTTTGCTTACCTGAGGGCTGGGGGATCTCGCAGCTTGGCTTTCTACATTCTCTAGTTTCTGGAACGGTCTTCATTGTAATGTGTGTCTGGAGTGCCTACTGTGTGCCAGGCACTGTTCCAAGCTCTTCTTATAGATGACCTCATTGAATCTCCACCACACCCTGCAAGGTAGGTAGGCCGATCTGCGATCCCCATTTTACAGATGAAGAAACTGAGGCAAGGCCCAGCAAGGTGGCCCACGCCTATAATCCTAGCACTCTGGGAGGCAGAGGCGGGTAAATTACCTGACCTTATGAGTTTGAGACCAGCCTGAGCAATAGTAACCCTGCCATTACTAAAAATAGAAAAACTAGCAGGAGCTTGTAGTTCCTCCCAACTACTCTAGAGGGTAAGACAAGAGGATTGCTTAAGCTCAGGAGTTTGAGGTTGCTGTGAGCTACGATGATGCCACAGCACTCTACCTAGGGCAGCAGAGTGAGACTGTGTCTCAAAAAAAAAAAAAAAAAAGGGGGGGGGAAAGAAACCAAGGCAAGGGGAGGTTAATTTACTCTTCCCGGATCCTAACTGGTGAATGGAAGATGCAGGATTTGAGCTTAGACAGTCTGATCCCAGAACCCAAGTTCTTACCTGCTGAGACCACCATGCAGCCTCCTTCGAGGCAACCCTGCTTTGGGGTCCTGTTGCTTGCTCTTATGGTCCAAGCCCACTGGAAAAGCATTTGAGGTCGGGGCTGCACTTCTTTTTTTTTTTAGTTTTTGGCCTGGGCTGGGTTTTGAACCCACAACCTCTGGCATATGGGGCTGGCGCCCTACTTTTTTGAGCCACAGGCACCACCCCCAACCCACTTTCTCCACTTTCTCCGCCTTCCTGAACCGCACCCCAGTCATTTCCCTTCTTGTTCATAATAATACTGTGGTACCCCAGTGTCCCTCAGACAAAGTTCAGGGACCAGAGCCCTGGCCTCATGCTAAGTCACAAATGGGAGCCTGAGAGGCAGGGCCAGGACCAGAGAGGCAGGTGGGCACTCACTGTGCAGCAGCCATGCCTGAGAGTAAGGTCCCCTTCCCTGCCTGGTAGCCTGTAGGCGGGCTTGGTTTGAACAATGCGGTGTTAAAATTCATATTCTTTTTAAATGATAGCCTTTTATAGTTCACATGCACATCCAGGTTTGTGGCTTTTCTTGAAAAGAAAGGAAGGCTCTAGAAGCCATGAGCCTACCTGTGGCAAGGCAATACATGGCCAGTTAAGGAGCCACCCAAATTTGCCACAGAGCTCCCCTCCCAACCCCAGTCCCTTACTGGCCTGTTGGCCCCTGGATCTGTGACTCTGGGTTCCCGAAACGCGTGCATGTCTACTGGCCTCCACGTCTGTGTCCAGCCTTTCCCATCTAGAATGCCCTGGGCTACCCACTTGGCTGACCACCCCACCCTGCCCTCGACCCAGCCTTCAGGGCCCCTTTTCAGCAGCCCTCTTCCTGACCCCCTAACAGATGTGCCCTTTAAGCCTGCCTCTGATGCTGTCTTTCTTCTGCTAACTCAAGTTCACTACCAGACAGAAAGTTCCCAGAGGAGTCTGGGAGCCTTAGCACATTCTAAGTCCTCAATAAATACGTGTTTCTAAACTGTGAAGTTGCTGTCCTGCTTAGTGTCTGTTCCCCACCCCACCCCCAGTGAATACTTTCAAATACAACTCATTTTTACAGAAACACAGTGAAAAACCAGGTTTTACAAAATATTTTTACCTATCACTTTGAAATTCTCACAATTTATTATAATAACAAGAAACAGCAATGGCAGCTTCCAGTCCTCTACTGCTAAGAGTGAAGGAAAGCTTCTAAATCTTGGAAGTAATTTGATCAGTTTTTCTGCCTTTCCTTTCCACAGCAGAGCCACATAAAGGGTCTTGCAGTTTGGGGGTCAGAGGCCAAGGGTCAAGGTTCAACATGTAGCTTTCAAAGCTTCCCTGGTCTTGAGAAGCCAGAGCCGATTCACTCAGGATTCGAGGAAAGAGGAGTTTGGGTTTTTCATTCCTTTCCAGCTCCTGAAATTGGGCCTCTGTTTTTTTTTCTTTGCCCTCTGTCTCTGTCTAAATAGTAAGTGGGTGGAAAAATACTGCCCAATGCAAGGAGGTCAGAGGTGACAGGATGTTGGTTCCTGAACTTCCTAGCTTTCTATGAATTCTCACTCAGTGCTCTCAGCCACCCCTGAGGGTTACGGGTCCACCACGCTTATCCAAAACCACTGGGACCAGACCCGTCTCAGACTTGGAATTCTTTTGGTTTTAGGACATTGGTACTGCACATACTACGTACTAGCTAGCGGCTCCCGGGTCAGGGCAGCACACTATTACCATGTAATCATATTTCTCAGCAAAACATTTGCGAATGTTCACCCAAAATGAGCTACACAGGCTTTAAATAACCTTTCAGTTCAGCTCTGTGAATTTCTGCTGAACTGATGGGGAAGAATGCTAATGGTTTCGGCATTTCCTGGATTTCAAAATTACAAAAATAGGATTGTAGACTTGTTTCCCAACTCCACAGTTGGAGAAACTGAGGCTCAGTAAGTGGGGGGCCCAGGCATGTAACTGTTACATGCAGAAGTTAAACCCAGAGGGCTCTTTCTATTATGTCACATTGAAATGGATCAGAACATACTGGAAAATTGTTAAATACCCTAGTAAAAACAGTATTAGAAGCTATTTGAATATATTTGTTTCTTGTTTCAGGAACTTATATCTCTGTTCATTAAGATTCAAAGGACCTTGTGCATCTTTGGAATACAAGGTATGGCATTGTGTATACAATAGGTACTTCATAAATGTAACGATGTTTTGTATGAAACCCTCAATCATATCAACAACAGAAAGGGGCCTCATCTTGTAACAATTGCCGAAAGCAAACGAAATAAAATGTGGCAAAAAGAAAAAAAAATTTTAATGTGTTTATCTTTTTTTTTTTTTTGGTTGCAGCCGTCATTGTTGTTTGGCAGGCCTGGGCTGGATTCGAACCCGCCACCTTAGGTGTATGTGGCTGGCACCTCAGCCGCTTGAGCCACAGGCGCCGAGCCTAATGTGTTTATCTTAACAAGGATTTATGAAACCTTATTTTCAGTAGTTCACATGACAAAGTCAGAGATTTAAAAAATTGACTCTGAGTTCACTTTAAGGCAATGAAATAACATACCCATTAAAGAACAAATGGGAATGAGGATGTTTACTTTTTTTTTTTTTTTGGAGACAGAGTCTCACTCTGTCACTCTTGGTAGAGTGCCATGATGTCACAGCTCAGAGCAACCTCAAATTCTTGGGCTCAAGTGATCCTCTTGCTTCAGCCTCCCAAGTAGCTGGCATCACAGGCCTGTGCCACTACATCTGGCTAGTTTTTCTTTTTTCTATTTTTAGTACAGACCAGGTCCCATTCTTGCTCAAGATGGTTTCAAACTCCTGAGCTCAAGAAATCTCGCTTCAGCCTTTCAAAGTGCTAAGATTACAGGCATGAGTCCCACACCTGGCAGAATGTTTACTTTAAACATACAGAATGTGGCTCAGCAGCGCCTGTGGCTCAAGCAGCTAAGGCGCCAGCCACATACACCTGAGCTGGCAGGTTCGAATCCAGCCCAGGCCTGTCAAACAATAATGACAACCACAACTAAAAAGTAGCCAGGTGTTGTGGTGTGCGACTGTAGTCCCATCTACTTGGGAGGTAGAGGCAGGAGAATTGCTTAAGCCCAGGAGTTGGAGGTTGCTGTGAGCTGTGATGTCACAACACTCTACCCAGGGTGACAGCTTGAGACTCTGTCTCAAAAAAAAAAAAGAGGGATTAGAGGGCAGAGATGGAGAAAATCAGAAATGGATGAAGTCACAGACTGGCCCATGCAAAGTACGAAGAAAGCAACCCACCAGGGTGTGACCCACCTATAAGGGCCATGTGGCAGAGCCTGGGACCTACAACTGCCTGAATACACTTCCAAGCGACCAAGCTCAGACAGCCCTAGCTGGCAGCTTGATTATAGACTTGTGCCACCGTGAGCCAAGGGCCCAGGTAACCTGTTCCTCCTGATCAAGGAAACTGAGATTACAGGTGTGTGTTGTTGACGTTTGTTTTTATCCTCAGCATTAACTTGATGGTTTTGGCTACTTATCAGAAAGTCAACATATCAACAGGACTTTTTTAATATCACCCTTGGTAGAGTGCTGTGGTGTCATAGCTCACAGCAACCTCCAGCTCCTGGGCTTAGGTGATTCTCTTGCCTCAGCCTTCGGAGTAGCTGGGACTACAGGCACCCACCACAACGCCCGGCTATTTTTTGTTGCAGTTTGGCCAGGGCCGGGTTTGAACCCGCCACCCTCGGTATATGGGGCCAGCGCCCTACCCACTGAGCCACAGGCGCTGCCCTCAACAGGACTGTTAAAAACAGCTTTACATCCACCAATTTATGAGAGATTTAAAAAGGATGGTGTCTAGTGTCAACCACAACATGAAGAGGCATTCTGACCACGGAGCAGAAGATAAACTCAGGACTACTTTTCAAGAGGGAAATCAGATGATATGTATGGAAACAGAAGAATCTTGCACAACCTTACACTTACCTTGGGAAGTTTCAATTCTAAGAACTTTCCTAAGAAAATAATCATAGTTGTATGCAAATATTTGCAGAGTTAAGATAGTAAAAAATTAACTTACATGGTGAGTGTCAGGAGAACGGATAAAATAAATGACCTTGTGCAGCTATAAAAGAGGAGTTGTAGGTGAATATTTATGGAATTGGTGAAATGGTCACAATATAAATGGAAGAATCAAATTAGAGGACTGTGAAGTCTGATCCCATTTTTATAAAAAGAAAAAATTCTTTTTCTTTTAAGAGAGAGCCTCGCTTTCTCACCCAGGCTTGAGTGCAGTGGTGAGATCATAGCTCAGTGCAGCCCCAAATTCCTAGGCTCACGGGATCCTCCTACCTCAGCTTCCTGAGTAGCTAGGACTATAGGCAGGTGCTGCCACATCACCCAGTTAAGTCTTTTATATTTATTTTTGGTAGAGACAGAGTCTTACTATGTTGCATAGGCTGGTCTCAAACTTCTAGCCTTAAGTGATCCACCCTGCTTGGCCTCCCAGGGTGCTGTTTATGTAGACATACAACAAAATGCTAACAGCGGCTCGGCGCCTATAGCTCAACCAGCTAGGGCGCCAGCCACGTGCACCTAGGGTGGCGGGTTCGAATCCCCAGCCCGGGCCCGCCAAACAGCAGTGACGGCTGCAACCAAAAAATGGCCGGGCGTTGTGGCGGGCGCCTGTGGTCCCAGCTACTTGGGAGGCGGAGGCAGGAGTTGGAGGTTGCTGTGAGCTGTAATGCCACGGCACTCTACCCAGGGGGACAGACAGCTTGAGGCTCTGTCTCAAAAAAAAAAGAAGAAGAAGAAGATATTAATTGCTTACAACTATTTTCTTTCATCCATTTTCCAATGTTTCTGGTTTTGTTGATGTATTTTCCAAAATATAACGGGTAAAACTTTTCCTTTAAGGAACTTAGAATAGTTTATGTTTGAAGATAAGAAGTCTCAATCAAAGCTGCTTACATGAATTACCAGACAATTTTTTCATTTTGTAGCAAATCCTGAAATTTTTTTTTTTTTTAGACAGTCTCACTTTGTCACCCTCGGTAGAGTCCCATGGCATCATAGCTCACAGCAACCTCAAACTCTTGGGCTCAAGTGATTCTCTTGCCTCTGCCTTGTGCCAGCCACAACCCCCAGCTATTTTTAGAGATGGAGGTCTCGCTCTTGGTCAGGTTGGTCTGGGACTTGTGAGCTCAAGCAATCCACCAGTTTCAGTCTCCCAGAGTGCTAGGATTACAGGCGTGAGCCACCTCGCCTGTTCTCAATCCTTAATTTTATGATTTTATTTTATTTTTAGGTCAGGAGTCTGAGACCTGCCTGAGCAAAATAAATCCCATCTCTACAAAAAATAGAAAAATATTGGCTCAGGGGGCAGCGCCTGTGGCTCAAAGGGGTAGGGCACCAGCCCCATATGCCAGAGGTGGTGGGTTCAAACCCAGCCCCAGCTAAAAATACATATATGTGTGTAGCTCAGTGAGTAGGGCACCAGCCACATACACCAAGGCTGGAGGGTTCAAGCCTGGCCGGGGCCTGCTAAACAATAATAACAGCAACAACCAAAAATATAGCCAGGTGTTGTGGTAGGCTCCTGTAGTTCCAGCTATTTGGAAGACTGTGGCAAGAGAATCCGCTTAAGCCCAAGAGTTTGAGGTTGTTGTGAGCTGTGACATGACAGCACTCTACCAAGGGCATCATAGTGAGACTCTGTCTCAGAAAAAAAGAATACTACCTTTTAATGATTCCACTGAGATGACATTTCTAAAAAAGACACAAGTATAAAGATAGAAAGCTAGAAATAGGAAAGAATTGACTCAAAACAGATGAAAGTGACATTTTTGAGATGACATGACAGAATTTTTTTTTTGAGACAGAGTCTCATTCTGTTGCCCTGGGTAGAGTGCCATGGCATCATAGCTCACAGCAACTTCAAACTCTTGGACTGAAGTGATCCTCTTACCCTCCCAAATAACTGGGACTACAGGCGCCAGCCACAACACCCAGCTATTTTTAGAGAGCAGTCTTGCTCTTGCTCAGGCTGGTCTCTAACTCCTGAGCTCAGGCGAGCTACCTGCTCAAAAAAAAAAAAACAATAATAATAGAAAAATTAGTCAGGTGTCATGGTGGGCACTATCATCCTCTGGTACTCTACCAAGGCCGACAGAAGAAGACTCTGTCTGGAATGGAATGGAATGGGAATGTAATGATAAAATAAAAATAGAATAAAAGAAAAGTGACTGTGAATGGTTATACAATTAGACAAACGGGCAAAAAATCATGGAACAATGTGCCTACAGTGACCTCACCGTTATGTAAATTATACTTCCATTGAAGATGTGATATAACATTTAACCTATAGAGGGAACCAGAAACCACAAGTTCAGCTCAGAACCTCTCTATGCTTTCGGAGGGTCTTTCTGAGATAAAGCCACCCCCTTCACTTAGGTGATGTGATCTGAATTAACAACTGGCCAACTGGGAATTTGCCCTCAACAACCTAAACCACCTTGTTTAATCAACTGTGGCCACACATACTCCTAAATTTATACCAGTTAAGTGGATGATGAAGTCTCTAGACAACTAGATAGCAGGATTTGGTGATGGTGTTACTCATCATTTCAGTTCCCTGAGTCCCACAGGGAGTGTTTTTTACTGAGGCCCTTTTTCTTTTCTTTCCTTTTTTTCTGTTTTCCCTTTTCTTTTCTTTATTTCCTTTTTTTTTTTTTAGATGGGGTTTCACTATGTTGCTCAGGCTAGCCTTGTATTCCTGGGCTCAAGAGATTCTCCAATCTCAGCCTCCTGAGTTGGTGGGACTTACAGACACCCACTACCATGCCAAACCCCCAACTCTTTTCCCACAACTCAGAAAGGGATAGAGAGACAAGACCTGGACACTCAGTCTTACCTCCGGCCCAACCCTTAGGGGGACAAGTATCCAGAGGGCCTTCAAGGTCAACTTGGGAACAAAGCTACCGTGGACCTTGCAATCGAACTGGCCCGTGCTAACATCCTAGCTTAGCCACTTAATAACTGTGTAACCCAGGGTAGGTTACTTAACCTCTCAGGGCCTTAGTTTCCTCCTCTGTAACATAGGGTTCTCAAGGTTGATGAAAAGATTAAGTGAGTTGTTATAGTTACTTATATGAAAGTTGTCAGAATTCTAGGAGAACATCACCAAAAAAACAAAACAAAAAAATGCCCCTGGCAATCCACAAGTATCATCTATTCAGACATCCTTCCAATAATAATTTATGGAGCATGTCTGGGACATAGAGAATGAACAAAATAAACAAAAGAAACATCACAAGGTGGTGAGTATGGTCAGGGACTCAAGAGAGACAGACTATTGGAGATAGGAGAGACCAGGCTGTGAAGAGATTTATAAATTCAGTTGTGAGGGCAGCGCCTGTGGCTCAGTGAGTAGGGCACCAGCCCCATATACCGAGGGTGGCGTGTTTGAACCCGGCACCGGCCAAACTGCAACAAAAAAAGAAATAAAAATAAATTTTAAAAAATAAAACTCAGTCATGGATTCCAGAAAGTATTCAACTGAACAAAGGGAAAACAAAGGCTCAAACAGAGATAATTATTCATTAGTGACCCTACACAGAACCAGCAAAGCCACCCCCAGACATCTGACCACCAGAAACTATGGGAGATAATAAACGTTGATCATTTTAACAATTAGTACAAATGGTCCCCTGAGATTAGGGGTAATTTGTTACACAGAAATAGCTAACAAATACATGTGGATTTTTTTTGAGGAGAGAGCAGGGTCCAAAGGATCCAAATCCCACTATAGGTTGTGGCAGGCACCTATAATCCCAGCTACTTGGGAGGCTGAGGCAAGAGAGTCACTTAAGCCCAAGAGTTTGAGGTTGCTGTGAGCTGTAACGCCACAGCACTCTACCAAGGGCAACATAATGAAACTCTGTCTCAAAAAGAAAAAAGAAAAAAAACCACTGCCGCAGTGGACATGACTGCTCCTTACTCCAACCTTGCATCTGTGGAGAGATCCAATCTAATGCCATCACCTGAACAGTTCAATGTGGGAATATAATTGGATCTCAATATTATGCAATGAGGTAGCCCAGCACAGTCACGCCTGTAATCCTGACATTTTGGAAGGCTGAGGCAGGTGGATTAGAGTGAGCTCAGGAGTTTGAGACCAGCCTGAACAAAAGTGAGACCCCCATCTCTAAAACTAACCAGGCATTGAAGTGGATGCCTGTAGTCCCAGCTACTTGGGAGGCTGAGGCAAGAGAATCACTTGAGCCCAAGAATTTGAGGTTGCTGTAAGCCATGACGCCAGGGCACTCTACCAAGATGACAAAGAGACTCTGTCTCAAAAAAAAAAAAAAAAAAAAAACTATGCTATGAGGGAACACATCCCAGAGCAAGATGGCCTATATTAAAGTCCTAGCTTAGCCATTTAACAACTACATAATCTTGTGTAGGTCACCTAATCTCTTTGGGCCTTAGTTTCCTCTTCTATAAAATGGGTGTATAGAAGTTGATGAACGGGTTAAGTGATAGCTATAATTACTTATGTAAAAGTTCAGAATCAAGGCTCAGTGCCTGTGGCTCAAGTGGCTAAGGCGCCAGCCACATACACCTAAGGTGGCGGGTTTGAATCCCCAGCCCGGGCCCACCAAACAACAATAATGGCTGCAACCAAAAAATAGCTCCCAGCTACTTGGGAGGCTGAGGCAGGAGACTCGCTTGAGCCCAGGAATTGGAGGTTGCTGTGAGCTGTGATGCCATGGCACTCTACCCAGGGGGACAGCTTGAGGCTCTGTCTCAAAAAAAAAAAAAAAGTTCAGAATCGAAATGCAGTCGCTGGGTGCAGTGGCTCACACCTGTAATCCTAGCAGATTGGAAGGACAAGGTAAGTGGATTGGAGTGAGCTCACAAGTTTAAAGCAGCCTGACCAAGAGCAAGACCCCCATCTCTAAAAATAGCCAGGTGGCTTGGCGCCTATAGCTTAGTGGTTAGGGCGCTGGCCACATACACCAGGACTGATGGGTTCTAACCCAGCCTGGGCCTGCCAAACAACAATGACAACTATATAAAAAAAAAAATAGCCAGGTGTTACAGTCCCAGCTACTTGGAAGACTGAGGCAAGAGAATCACTTGAGCTCAAAAGTTTGAAGTTGCTGTGAGCTATGACGCCACAGTACTCTACCAAAGATGACAAAGTGAGACTGTCACCAAAAAAAAAAAAAATTGGAGTGGCTTGGTTAAAATACAAAATCCTACAGTTGGTGTTCAATAAATATTTATCAAATTATTACTTTTTTTGAGATAAAGCCTCAAGCTTTTGCCCTGAGTAGAGGGCTGTGACATCACAGCTCACAGCAACCTCCAACTCCTGGGCTCAAGCAAGTCTCCTGCCTCAGCCTCCCAAATAGGTGGGACTATAGGCACCCGCTACAACACCCTGCTATTTTTTGGTTGCAGCCGTCATTGTTGTTTGGCGGGCCTGGGCTGGGGATTCGAACCCACCACCTTAGGTGTATGTGGCTGGCGCCTTAGCCACTTAAGCCACAGGCATCCAGCTGGTTGTATGGATTTAAATAAGATAATAGATGTGCTTGGGAGGCTGAGGCAAGAGAATTGCCTAAGCCCAAGAGCTTGAGGTTGCTGTGAGCTGTGCGGCCACGGCACCCTACTAAGGGCGACGGAGTGAGACGCTGTCTCTAAAAAATAAATAAATAAATAAGTAAATGTAAAACATTGAAACAGAGACGCTCAATAAACATTAACTACTACTGTTAAGAAAAAAAAACCCAAAAACACAGGGCAGCACCTGTGGTTCAGTGGCCCCGGTCAAACTGCAACAAAAAAATAGTCATGCATTATGGTGGGCACCTGTAGTCCCAACTACTCGGGAGGCTGTGGCAAGAGAACTGCCTAAGCCCAGGAGTTGGAAGTTGCTATGAGCTGTGACATCATAGCGCTCTACTGAGGGTGATAAAGTGAGACTCTGTCTCAAAAAAACAAAACAAAAGCTTGCCAGGTGCAGTGGCTTATGCCTATAATCCTAGCACTATGGCAGACAGAGGCAGAAGACCCCTTGAGCTCAGGAGTTCGAGACCTGACTGACCAAGAGTGAGACCCTGTCTCTACTAAAAATAGAAAAATTAGCTGAGTGTTGTGGTGAGCACTTGTAGTCCCAGCTACTCTGGAGGCTAAGGCAGGAGGATTGCTTAAACTCAGGAGCTGGAGGTTGCTATGAGCTTGACTGATGCCACAGCTCACTAGCCTGGACAATAGAGTGAGACTCTGTGACCCCCCACCCTCTGCAAAACAAAACAAAACAAAAACCCTAACAAATAGATCTGGGGGAGACTATAAAGAGAGGGGCTTCATGGATAAATTTCTGATGACAAAAAAACCATTACAGGCTGGGCGCCTGTAGCTCAAGTGGCTAAGGCGCAAGCCACATACACCAGAGCTGGCAGGTTCGAATCCAGCCCAGGCCTGCCAAACAACAATGACAACTATAACCAAAAAATTGCTGGGTGTTATGGTGGGCGCCTGTGGTCCCAGCTACTTGGGAGGCTGAGGCAAGAGAATTGCTTAAGCCTAGGAGTTGGAGGTTGCTGTGAGCTGTGATGCCACAGCACTCTACCCAGGGGAACAACTTAATTTCTTTTCTGAGCCTTGTAGTGGGTAGAATTGTATCCCCCAAAAAGATATGTTGAAGTCATAATAGCCCCCTCTATCCAATGCTGGGAATGTGACCTTTTTAGGAAATAGTGTAGTTGCAGATGTAATTTGTTAAGATAAGGTCCCACTGGATTAAGGTGACCTCTAGATCCCATGACTGGTGTCCTTATAAAAAAGAGAGGAATCCAAGGCAGTGCCTATGACTCAAAGGAATAGGGTGCTGGCCCCATATGCCAGAGGTGGTGAGGTGGTGGGTTCAAACCCAGACTTGGCGAAAAAACTGCAAAAAAAAAAAAAAAAAGAGGGGAATCCAGACACAGACAGAGGCACAGGGAAGAAGGCCATAGGAAGATAGAGGCGGAGATTGGGATGAAGCCAAGAGACAGGACAGGGAGGATTGCCAACTACACCAGAGCCTGGAAGAGGCAAGAAAAATTCCTCTCCCAACCCCCAGACTTCCCAGGGAGCATAAGCCTGCACACACCTGGATTCTGTCCTCCAGAACTATGCTGAAAATAGTCTCACTATGTCGCCCTGGGTAGAGTGCTGTGGTGTTACAGCCCACAGCAACCTCAAACTCTTGAGCTTAAGCAATTCTCTTGCCTCAGCCTCCTGAGTAGCTGGGACTATAGGTGCCCGCCACAACAGTGGGCTATTTTTTGGTTGTAGTTGTCATTGTTGTTTGGCAGGCCCGGGCCGGATTCGAACCCACCAGCTCTGGTGTATGCAGCTGGCACCTTAGCCGCCTGAGCTACAGGCACCACCTGATGTTTTCATTTTTAAACAAAACTTCCAAGGCTGGGTCTGGTAGTTCATGCTCCCTCCTGAGTCTTAGCACTTTGGGAGGCCAAGAAAGGAGGCTCACTGGAGGTCAAGAGTTTGAAGCCAGCCTGGCAACATAGCCAGAACCCATTTCTACTAAAAATATATTTTTTTAATCAGCCAAGCATGGTGGTGTGCACCAGGTGCCAGCTACTCCGGAGGCTGAAGCACGAGGATCACTGAAGCCCAGGAGTCAGAGGTTACAGTGAGTTGTGATTGTGCCACTGTACTCCTATCTGGATTATAGAGTAAGACCCAGTCTCTAAACAAATGTTTTTTAAACAAAGAAAGAAAAATTCTGAAGCTTTGGGGTTGTAAAAGCCTTTTCTTTCAAAGGTTCCTCCAGACCTTGAGTTTCCAAGTAAACTGTAGCAATTCAAAAGCCAAGAACAGGAAGGAGCTTCTGGCCTCCCCTTCTGTCTGCTGTGTCATCTGTCACCTGCTCAGAGCTCAAAGGCTCAAGGAAGGTGGGCTCTCTGCTGGCTAGGCTGGAGTAACCACAGACAAAGGAAGAACCAAGGGTGACAACCTAACAATGGAAGCACCAAACATCACCCCAACCCCAACAGCAGGGGGGCCTTTAACAAGTAGAAATGCAGACTGTTAAACATGCTTCTGATTCCTATATGAACCCAGAATTTCTCTTTTCTTTTTATTTTTTTTTTGAGACAGAGCCTCAAGCTGTCCCCCTGGGTAGAGTGCTGTGGCATTACAGCTCACAGCAACCTCCAACTCCTGGGCTCAAGCGAGTCTCCTGCCTCTGCCTCCCAAGTAGCTGGGACCACAGGCGCAGGCCACAACGCCCGGCTATTTTTTGGTTGCAGCCATCATTGTTGTTTGGCAGGTCCGGGCTGGGGATTCGAACCCACCACCTTAGGTGTACGTGGCTGGCGCCTTAGCCGGTTGAGCTATAGGCGCTGAGCCGAATTTCTCTTTTCTAAGAGCCTCAGATCAGCACTGTTCAGAGGGACTTTCTGTAATGATGGAATATTCTAGATATTTGCTGTCCAGTACAGTACAGTGACCAGCTCCCTAGACAATGTCAATACTGAGCATTTCACACATAGTGCACCCAAAAAATGGAATTTTAAATTTAAAGTTTAATTAATTTCCACTTAGATAGCCACACGTACCTAGTGTGATACAACCCAGCTGAATGTCCACAGCCCAGAAGAGGGGAGGAGCATAGCCCACAGCACAGCGGACAGCAATTAGCAAACCAGACCATAAATAAAAATACACTTCAGTTAAGGGTGAGAGAAAGATGAAAAAGGGAAACCTTTTCTGCTTCTCTTATACAGCAGCCCCTTCACTTTCTCCCCCCTAGACCAGCCACAAAACCCACACTTTGTCACGTGTTTATATTATAACCTCCAGGGATTACTCATTCCAACATTTAAACCCTCCAGTTCCCACCAGAACAGGGGAAATTGAGGAAGAGTTCTCTGGTGGGTTTTGGATCCTGAGTCATCAGACCTACCCAGGGGGGCCTGTGTCACACTGGGAGGTTACAGGATGGAGGGGATGCCTCTCTGTAAGAGAATCCTGACAGAATGAATTTTGAACACAGCAGGGTTAAGAGCCAGCGTGGGAGGCTTCCACCACAGGAGCCACTGAAATTACAAAATTAGCTCCAATCCAAACCAATTTTGGGGGAGAAAAAAAATAAGAGGGAGATACAGAGAAGGAAGGATTCGGAAACCTCACTGAGGTGGTAAATTCTGAGCAGAGAGCTGCCAGAGTGAAGGAGCCAGCCAGTGCCTATCCAAGGAGACTGTCCCAGGCAGTGGGAACAGACAGTGCAAAAATTCTGGGGCAGGAAAAAACTAGATTTCTTAGTCCAAAGATCTGGACTGATCATTCATATTCCAAATAGGAACTTTTTGTGTTTTGGGGGGTTTTTTGAGACAGTCTCACTCTGTTTCCCAGACTAGAGTGCCATGATGTCAGCCTGGCTCACAGCACCCTACAGGCACCCACTACCATACTGGGCTAATTTTTCTATCTTTTATAGAGGCAGGATATAGCTCTTGCTTTGGCTGGTCTCAAACTCCTGGCCTCAAGTCAATCCTCCTGCCTTGGCCTCCCAAAATGCTGGGACACCACACCTAGGCAAAAACAGCTCTTTAATCTCCACCACCCACATGCAAGAGGTTTCCCTCCCTCCCTAAGGATTGGTGCAGCTCTCTCCCAGGTGTCTTCTCTCTGACATCATTCCAAGCCTTTCTCTTTCTAGGCCCATCCAGCCCTACTGGCCTCCTGTGCTTCTCTGACCAGCCTAGTTCTGCCCTACTTCAGAACTGTTACTATCTTGGAACCCCTTCTAGAATCTGACAATACTGTACACAGCCTCCAGCCTTTTCTGTTTCTGCTTTAGTTCTCAAACCTTTTGTCACTGGGCTGGGAGGGCAGTTGGGAAAATTCACTAATAAATGTGTAGCTCCGGGCTGGGTTCACAGGAAGCAGAGGATCTAGGAGACCAGAGCTAGTAAATTCTCACCAGAAAGGGGACTTGAAGCTTCCTTGGCATTGCACTTCATTCGATATTGAGGGAAACTGTAATTAGCCCAAATTTAAGAACTGGGGTAAGAATTCTAAAGATGATGGAATTTATCAGACTCAATAAACAATGCAACTTCTCGTCACCGACTCCTCCCCACATCCCACACTCTGACCTCCCAAGCCCCACGCCCTCGTACACATCCCCGCCCCTGCTGGGACTCTCAAATTTCCTGTGGCTCTGCAAAGCTCGCTTCCGGGCAGTGGGACAGCAAGGGTTAAGCGGAGGCTCCCGGTTCGTTGATTGACGGCTAGGCCGGCGACCTGGGCAAACCGACCAATCAGAGGAGAGTGGATGTGGCCCACGTGGGCATGCGGACTTACGATTGGCCAACGTCTCCGGCCGCCTTCCCCGTAGCCCGAGCCCACGTGCAGCTGCCGGGCGTTCATTGACCCGCTTTGCGGTCCAGGTGGAGGCTAGGCGGGGTCGGGGCGGGGCGGGGCGGGGCCCGACGGGTCAAATGGCCCCCAGTGGGGAGGGGGAGGATGGACTGGAGTAGGAGGAGGTGTTTCATCTTGGCCTGAACTTGGCCGACCTCAGCAGTTTCCGCCTACATCTTGGGGGAGGTGAGTTGTAAGAGTAATTTCCCAGAGGGGACTCCATGGTTCCTGACCCAGGGAGAGGGCTGGAGAGGCGTTGAGGGCAGAACTGAAGTAAGAAAGGAGCTTGGTGCTGTAGCAGTGATGGGAAAGAAAGTTTTCTCCTTCTGTCTGATAAATTGCCTCTATTCACCTGCCTCTTACTCATCCTTCAAAACCCCTTTCCACTAATCTCATGCTTTAGGAAATTGACTCAAAACTAAGGTTGAGGGTGGCACCTGTGGCTCAAAGGAGTAGGACGCCGGCCCCATATGCCAGAGGTGGCAGGTTCAAACCTAACCCCGGCCAAAAACTGGAAAAAAAAAACAAACTAAGGTTGAGCTGTGGCGACCTTTGGGCTACCCTATCCCTAACTGCTCCCAGCACCACCTCCCTCCACCTCAGAGGGTTAGGTCTAGTGGGAAAGAGGCAACTATGACTCAGTCCCATTTGGGTCCCCATCCTTAATCAGGGCCGGTAGAGGCATTGAAGAATGAATCAGGGATATAAGGAATGCAGTGGGGTTCTGCTGCAGGTCAGGAAGGGCGTGAGGGGTCCAAAGGTGGGTCTTGGAGGGATACCAAAGTAAGTGGGGCAGGAGGCTCTCCCTACCCCTGCTGAGGTAGGGGTTGGTTTTGTTCCTGGAACTGTTATGCCCTCAAGACCTGCCATCTTCTTGTTGTTTTTTTAGGGTCTCTGGCTAACGTCCTGGAGTCTCCGGCCTGAAGATGACTTCTAGGGACCAGCCCAGCCCCAGGGTTACCTTCAAAGAAACTTTGGTGAGGAGGACATGGGGTGGCATTAGCCCTGGGTAGAGCCCAAACTCCAATCCCAGCTTTCTTGATCCCTTTTGATCTTGTATTCACCTGTGAAGTGGACTAGCACAGGCCAGGTCTTGTAGATGGAATTGGTAATTCACCACAGCCACAGTGAAGCTCAGGTGGAAAGGTGTAGTCTTAAAATTAAGCTTACTCCTAATCACACATGTGATAAAACACATGGACACATCATGTATTTAGTTAATATTTTGCAAACAAAAGCCACTACCCACTACACACACAGTTTATTTACTTCTAGAGATGACTTTTAAAAAACTTTTTTTTTTTTGTTTAGATAAGGGGTTGCACGATTATAGCTCACTGCAGCCTTGAACGACAGGGCTCAAAGGATCCTTCTGCCTCAGCCTCTCCTGAGTAGCTGGTGCTAACATTTTTCATCTTTTTTTTTTTTTTTTTTTGAGACAGAGCCTCAAGCTGTCCCCCTGGGTAGAGTGCCGTGGCATCACAGCTCACAGCAACCTCCAACTCCTGGGCTCAAGCGAGTCTCCTGCCTCAGCCTCCCAAGTAGCTGGGACCACA
>CAUYTI010160171.1:0-87003 GCA_963575145.1 Galago senegalensis
CTGTGGTCCCAGCTACTTGGGAGGCGGAGGCAAGAGACTAACTTGAGCCCAGGAGTTGGAGGTTGCTGTGAGCTGTAATGCCACGGCACTCTACCCAGGGGGACAGCTTGAGGCTCTGTCTCAAAAAAAAAAAAAAAAAAACTCCAGCAGACTGAGAGTCTGATAGGACTACTTTCTGCGTCCGAGAGGTTGCCACCTTGCTGTGTGCTCATGTGGCAGAAGGGCAAAAAGATCCTAGTTCATTCCCTTGAGCTTTCTTCTAAGGGTGCTATTGCCATTCAGGAGGGCAGAACCTTCGTGACTTAATCACTTCCTAAAGACCCGCCTCTTAACCCCAGTCACATTGGCAATTACATCTCAATGTAAAACGTGGGGGGAAAACATCTAGACTGTAGTAAGAGCCCAAACTGGAGTTTGGTTCTCTTGACCGCCAGGTGCACTCCTTCTACCCCATGCTGCTGTCTCCCCCCAGATCTAACAAAATAAAAACTGGCTACCACTAGGGACACAGTCTCAGCAGTTTGGGTGCAGTCTAACTGTGCATTTGGACGACTCAGAGTTAACCAGCCCTGAGGATAGGCCACAAAGGCTCGCTCTAGCACAGTGTACTTTGTCGATGTTGCTGAATCCTGTGGCGCCACATCAGTGATATCAGTGCTTTTAATTTACACAGTGGCCACAAATCCAAGGGCAGCAAACTCTGGTTGGGGTCACTTGCCAAGGGTTTGCTGAGAGGGTCTGTAATTGGAGGGTGCTGAGGGAGCTCCAGGAGACATACCTCCAGGTGGTCTGTTCACTCACATCATCTGTTGTGCATCTTCTATTTATACCGAGAAACTAGGTTTGCACACGTGACAGAATCACAAACACTGCCAGGATGGCATGAGTGGGGTTTTACCCGGGGAGGCCTCTTTACATTCCATTCCCCATTTGGCTTCAACTGAGAATTAAAAACATGGGAGAAAGATAAATGCAGATGACAATCATGGCCAACAGAGCTGAATGGAAACAGAACGTGGATTGGGGCCAGTTCTTCACCCCAGGGGCAGGCAGGGCTGAAGAGCTGCAGGCCCCCAACCCTCCACCCACGGAGCCTCGGTCTTCCCCAGTATTCATCTTCAGTAAGAGAACAGATCAGAAGGTGTATGCCCAGTGGGCAGGCAGGGCTGTTTCCTTCTCCCAAATTACCAGATGGTTTGAGTGAAGGGGCAGAGCGGGTGTCCCGCAGTGGGGTGACTGGAGCTCCCTCCACAGGGATACTTGCTAGGATTTAAAGGTTCTCCCCTGTGTCAATTTGTCACAGGCATTAAAGACTCAGAGGGAGATCCAGTGGCTTCTGGACACTGGGGAGAGTTCTTGGCACAGGGCCTCTGATCTGGGTGCAGAGAGTTGGGTGGGTTTGGGTTTGGGTGGGCAGCTACGGGTCCATCCCAGGCTTTCTGCCCGGGGTGCTGCAGACGATGATTCGTGTGGGGTACAGTGTGGAGGCCGGTGGGGGGTACTGTATTGGGTATAACTGGGTATAAAACACAGCCCTTTAAACTCCGAATTGAGCGGGTCTACAGAATTCAAATCCATGGATCCAGATTTTTGTATGATGATGAGTTGACATTGGCAGATGAAGTCTGTGGCTGAAGTTCAGGTGTCCTGACGTGTGAGAATATGTGTTCTCATGCCAGGGGAGGGAAGAGAAGTGTGCTGGGGCGGGGAGAGAATGGGCTTCGGAGCCAGGGAGGTGCTCTTGGCAGCCCCAGCTCTACCGCCTGGCAGCTGTGGGACCTTCTTCAGATGCCTTGACCTTACTTAACCTCTGCTCCTCCCCCATCTATTAAAAAAAAAAAGAACACTATGGATTTTCCAGGTTGAAAAAATTAAGTTAAACAAGGCTTGCAAAGTACTATGGCCTATCCCTAAAGGCCCTTTCACCCCCTTCCCTGTTCCTCATTGCCACCCCCCTCCAAGCCACATCCCGCTCCAACGAATTTTTGCATCCGATAGAACCGTATCTGTGAGTGGCAAAATTGTTTGAAAGCTTGACTGTAATGTGTGTATATTTTCAAAGTCACTTGTATGTCATGTCGTTGAGGATTTTCAGAGAACAGCACCACTGGGCAGTTAGGATCTCCGGAAAGTAATGGGCGCTCATTAAGAGGGAGGTCTGGGGGCAGAGTCCCGCTAGTTGGAGAGAAGGAAATGAGATGCAGGCTCTGTGTCTGCAGAATCGCTGACTGTTTCCTGCTCATTTGCCACTTCGCAGAGGCTCTGCATGCAGGGCAGCCCCTTCCTGGCCTGGGCACCCTCTGTGCCCAGGGCTCAACGGGGTCCCTCCTGGAGTGGGGCTTTAATGATCACTCAGACGGCATTTAGCCTCCAATTAAGAGTGAGAAAGGAAGCTCTGGCCAAGTGGGGTGAACGTTCTGGGGAATTCACCCACTTAGGAGAAACCGAGAGAATTAGCAGGCACACAAAGCCACCTCTTGACTGGAGCAGACGTCTTGAAGGCTCCCAGACACCCCACTGGCTGGGAAGGAAGTTGGCTGCAGCCCTGACTGGTCTTTAGAATTATACCAAGGACTGCCCCTGAACTTGAGAAGCCAGGCCAGCTGCAGGGAAGGAGAGGAGGCGTGTGCCCCACCAGACGCAGCGCTTCCTGCCTCTGTTCCTTACCACGTCTTCGATCTCATTCTTCATAACCAGCCCATCACAGCCCTCATAGCTCAGGAAATCCACTGTCCTAGCTAATTTCGGCCTGTAGAGCCACAGCCTTCAGCGTCTGAGTGGACACCTGCTCTCAGAAAAGCCGGCCCCCTGGAGGTCCCTGCTGGGGGAGTCGGGCACCTGGACATGCTCCATCTTCAGTTACACTCAGCCTTCTTCTGCCTGATGGATTCCTTATCCTGAGGCAAGCAGGGTCCCTCAAGAGGTCTTCTATTGACCCCTGTCCAAAAATGGCATTTGCCTGACACTGGGAGTTCCCATAAATATGTTTGTTAATCCAGCATATTTGAGGGGCCAAGGGGAGGTGAGGAAGGCTCCTTCCTGGTGCCACTGATAAAGTATCAGACCAGGGTCTCTTCCCCAGGAATGCCTTTCATATCAATGTATCTCTCATTCATAAAGTATCCTGCAGTGAAATTTAGCGACAAGCTCACAGTGGGAATGAGAGCCTATTTCTTGGGTGCAGAACTCTCTAGAAGACAGCCTCAGACACCACCGGGGGCCTGAAATGAAACCAGAGCAGCCTAACTGTGTCTCTTTCACCTCCCCCAAAGTCTGAGCTTTGCAGATATAAAGAGGGGGACTCATGGGTTTTGAATGTCTTCTTACTAAGGAGTTTGCTGAAAGAAGAACAATTAATCTCTTTATCATAACTGGCTTGGCCACATTTCAATACTGAAAAGAAAGAAAGGGGAAAAAAAAAAGCAATAGAACAAAACCTTTTGTATTTCTGCCAGCAGAGGATAAGGGATAGGCTTGTCATTCTGTAGACTTTTTTGGTTAAGTGTCCTTTTACCTTTTAATTTGTGCATTGAGGTTTCAGATATTCTGTTGCAAGAGAAGAGAAATTGTCGCACCTCGTTGGTCTGCCAAGAGGCTGTGAACCTCACTTTAGGATCCCTGCAGCCGGAGCTCAGAAGTTTACATAGAAAGGATGTCAAGGCCAGTGAGGCCGCTCTGAATGACTTACAGCTTAAACATCACCTGGCCTTGTTCTTCTGCTCCCTGGTGTCCACAGGAAATTAATAGTTACGATATATAGGTTTCTTTTTTCTGTGTTCACAAACCGTGCTCCGGTGCTACCAGGGACACAGAATTATGCATCACTGAGACCACAGTTACCTCCACCCCTGTCTGTTCCTGCCTTCTCTCTGCAGTGCCCCATTTCTGAGCAACGGCTGGAGAAAGACGCAGCCGGCTGCTGAAACCAGAAGGAAGCGTGATAGAAAGAACAAAGGAATTCTGATCCCAGGCCTGGGTTCAAGTCCCCGCTCTCCTCGTATCCGCTCTTGGGCAGATTCTCCAAGCTCTCGGAGATCCATTTTCTCATCAGTAAAATGGCCACAGCAGCCACCACCTCCTGGAGTTTTACGACAAAAGCAGATATAACTCATGGAAAGCGTGTAGTGAGGTGTTACGTAGAAAGATTAGATGTGTTGATAGTTTTCTTACATGGAGGAGAGTCTAGGAAGAAAACTGAGGTTTTTTGTTGTTGTTTTTTAAGACTTTTGAAAGTAGTATTTCTTCGCTTTAAAAAGCTCCTTCAATATTTTTTTTAATTTCTGATCATTGTGAGGGTACCTACGATTAAGCCACATTGCTTACATTTGTACGGCAAAGTCTAAGTTGTAACTAGGTCCCCAGCATGAGAAGGGTGCCCATACCAGCATATGGTTCCCTCTGGGAAGGGCCCCCTCCCCTCCCGCCTGCTTCTTGGATTCAGTTGTGTTTTTCTCTCATGCAAGCACATCGTTAATCTGAAGTTTCAAATTAGTATTGAGCACCTGTGATGCCTGTCTTTCCATTCTTGTGATACTTTACTCAGGAGAGTGTTCTCTAGATCATCCAAGTTATACCAAAGGATACAAAGTCCCCATCTTTTTAATGGCCGAGTAGTCTTCCGTGGTGTACCTCTACCACAGTTCATTAAAGCATTCATGTGTTGAAGGGCTGTTTCCACGTCTTTGCCATTGTAAATTGGGCCACTATAAACATTTGAGTGCATGTGTCCTTATGGTAAAAGGACTTGTTTTCATTTCAGTAGATACCTAGTCACAGGATTGCAGGATCGAATGGTAGATGGACTTTTTGTTCTTTGTGGACTCTCCATACATCTCTCCATGAAGGCTGTACGAGTTTGCAGCCCACCAGCAGTGCAGGAGAGCAAACTGTGGCTTTCGAGGGAACCCAGTAGCTAACGAGAAATTCATATCTGTTCCGTGCCACTCTGATGTCTCATGGGCAGAATCAAGTTCCCCCCTGTGGACTCAGGAGTCTCCTCTGATGTCGTCTCTTGGGAACAACACCCTCTCCGTCTTGAGTGTGGATTAAGAATTGACTCTCCCAGATTGTCTAGTCTCATCCCTTATATAATCTAGTGTCACCATGAGTGCCTTTCTGCCTAGGAAGAGTTAAGGGAGGAAGAGAGGTAAGGAGGAACACGTTTCATCAACAGTGACCCCATCACGTTGGCTAGAACATGCAGCAAGCTAAATTCCAAGTCCCCATCCCCCCCCCCCGTAGGTGGCCTTTTACATCTACACCGTTGCCATGGCCACATGCTGGAGGGAGTGGACTTTAGACTTGTGACGGCTTTGGCTGATGGGTCGCCGGCTGACAGGACACAGGCGGAAGCTCAGAATGCACGAGGCTGTTGAATTTGCTTTTCGATGTCCCGGTTCTTGGCATAGGGTGAGATGAGAATCTCTGTGGAGACTGCAATTGAGAGTGTGCCTATCTGGCCTTGCATGGGGGTCACCCTTCTGGGTCTGAGAAGAAACATTTCTCTGGCCAAACACAGTGGCTCACAACTGTAATCCTAGCACTCTGGGAGGCTGAGGTGGGTAGATCTCTCGAGCTCAGGAGTTGGAGACCAGTCTAGGCAAGACAGAGACCCTCATCTCTGCTAAACACAGAAAAGCTAGCCAGGCATCCTGGCAGGTGCCTATAGTCCCAGCTACTTGGGAGGCTAAGACAAGAGGATCATTGGAGCCCAAGAGTTTAAGGTTGCTGTGAGCTGTGATGCCACAGCACTCTACCCAGGGTGATAGTGAGACTCTGTCTCCAAAAAAAAAAACCACACAAACCACTTGTCAAGCTGGGATCATTGGAAATGCATGGAATGAAAGAGAGAAAGAGAGAGAGGGAGATACAGGTCCATGCAGACTTTATCTGACCAGCTCACCTGGGCCTACAATTAGCCTTGGGGCTAAACCAGGCTCTCCTGAGCAATTGCGGGCGATTTGAGGAAGGGAGCGAGGCTTCTCTTGGAGACTAACTTCAGGCCTTGGCCTAGTTGAGTCTTGTTAGACTTTAAATAAAAGGCCACGGTGGAGGGGCACACGTCAGGCAGCCACAGCGGTAGCAAGAGTCCCTATCCCGGCATCGCTGTACCAAGCCCTGACATTTCTTATTTTGATAATTGATGTGGCCAAGTAGAAGCTTGTCACTGTGAGAGCATCGCGCTGTGGCTCCGGTAGTGCCGTGGCTGTGTGAAGAGTGAGAAAAATCAATTTCCACTGTCCACGGAGCGTTGTTTGATTTATTACTGCTGGAAGAAGAAATTCTCTATCTCCTCCCCCCTCTTGGAGAAGGGCTGTTTTACAGTCTGCTGTTAGGGAGACTCCATAAAAGCGGCTGTATGTGTCCAAACTTTGGTATTTTAATAACCGTCCTCAGCTATTCAGAGGACGCTGAATGCTCCCAATTTCTCCAACCCTCGTTTGTTTTGGATTAAGCAGTTACAGGCACTAACCAAAGACGTGTGGCCAGACCATGTGGCTGGCACTGCAGGGTGGTTTCATGCCGTTAGGAAGTGTCCGAGGGCTTTAATTTTTCATGACCGCTGGAGGGAGGAAGGAGGGTTTTGCTAGGAGAGGGAGCAGAGCATGGGATTCAGAGTCAGACTGGGATTAGAATCCTTACTGCCTCAGATCCCCTGAAGTCCCCTCTGCCACCCTGCAGCTTCTGTGCGCTGTAGCTGCCAACACCTTCCCATTTGGCTGTAGGGCTGCTTTGCTCACATGCACCAAGAGCTGGGAATTAATATCCCCTCCCGTCATCCTTTAGCTGTGACTGACAGATTTGGGGGAGTGGAAGCCTGGTTCACCTCAGGACATACTCTGAGGTGAAACTTACACTCCGGTTGGTTCAGGCTGAGGTTCTCCCGGGCACAGCTTTGCCAGAAACCGGCCTCCCTCGGCTTCCCTTCCTTTCCTGGCCCCCTTGCCGCCTCTTACTAGAAGACTTCCTTAATACATCCTTTAGGCCCAAATCCTTGCCTCAGGCTCTGCTTCTGAGAGGTCCCACCTAAGACAGCAGATTGAGCTCATACCTGTAATCCCATCACTTTGGGAGGATCACTTGAAGCCAGGATTTCAAGACCAGCCTGAAGAATAGAGACCTCCCCATCTCTGCAAAAACAACACAAAACTAGCTGGGTGTGTGATGGCTCATGCTTGTAGTCCTAGCTCAGGCATCCTCAAACTACGGCCCACAGGCCACATGCAGCCTACCTAGGACATTTATCCGGCCCACTGGGTGCTTTTGTCCTGCTGCCTGTCCTACTTAGCAGCCGACTCATCCAGGGGCCCACAGTCCAGCCCTCCAATGGTCTGAGGGACAGTGAACTGGCCCCCTGTTTAAAAAGTTTGAGGACCCCTGTCTACTTGGGAGGCTGAGACAGGAGGATCTTTGAGCCCAGCATTGTGAGTTTCATTGAGCTATGATGACACCACTGCACTCCAGTTCAGACAATACAGTGAAACCTTGTCTCAAAAAAAAAAAGCAGACCTATGCTCCTTGCCAATTTTTTTACAAACTATTTTATTAACTGTTATTCAGCACTTGAGTGCACCAGCTATGAAAATATCTCTTTTAAGTCTGTGATGATAAAATAAGGTCTAGAGAGGCACTTTGAGCCATGACCGAGGCAATACTCAGTACATACTGCCCTAGTCCCCATGACTGAGCCACGACCCAGTGAGAGGGTCAGGCAGTACTACAGCCTTCTCTCTGCTCTGTCCAGTGCCCTACTGCCTCTTCCAAATTCTACACACAACATCCAGAGTGGTCTTTTATTTTATTTTGAGAGTCTCACTCTGTTGCCCAGGCTAGAGTGCTTACTGCTCACAGCAACCTCAAACTCCTTGGCCCAAGTGGTCCTCCTGTCTCAGCCTCCACAGTGGCTGGGACTATAGGCACCCACCACAATGCCCGGCTAGTTTTTCTATTTTTAGTAGAGACCAGTCTAGCTCTTGCTCAGGCTAGTCTCTAACTCCTGAGCTCAGGCAATCCACCCGCCTTGGCCTCCCGGAGTGCTAGGATTACAGGAGTGCACCACTGCCCCTCACCCCCAGCCCCAGAGTGGCCTTTTAAAACACATCAATCAATTGTGTAAGAGCTTCTAGGGCTGCAATCCTCAGTCCCTGGGCCATGGACCGTTACCAGTCCACAGCCTGTTAGGAACTGGGCCACACAGTGATGGGTGAGTATGTGAAGCTTCATCTGTATCGACAGCCGCTCCCCATCACTGGAATCGCTGCCTGAGCTCCGCCTCCTGTCAGATCAGCAGTAGCATGAGATTCTCAAAGGAGCCTGAACCCTGCTATAAACTGCATGTGCGAGGGATCTAGACTGTGGACCCCTTATACGAATCCAATGCCTGATGCGCTGCAGTTGAGCTGAGGTGGTGATGCCGGCACTGGGGAGCAGCTATCTATGCAGATTATTATTAGCAGAGAGGTTTGACAGCACAGAGCCCGTAATCAATGGCTTGCAGACTCCTATCAAAACCTTATCAGTGAGTGGCAGATGACAATGAAGCTGCAGCTGGTGACAGGCTTTATAGCAGCAGCACACCTCAGGTGTCATTGTCTCCCACTGCTGCCTGTTTGTGTAGAGGAAAACAAGCTCAGGAGTCCCGCTGATTCTGCATTATGGTGACTTGTATATTTATTTCATCCTATAATAGAAATGAAGGGCACCATAAAGGTTATGCCCTTGAATCATCCCAAAACTCCCTCCCTCAGCCCATGGAAAGATTATCTTCCACGAAATCAGTCCCTGGTACCAAAAAGCTTGGGAACCGCTGCTCCGGTGGCTACTCAATCACACACAGCTTTGGAACCCAAACTTTTATCACGACCTGCAGTGGGACTCAACTTGAAAGAGTCTTCAAACGCTTTCTATAAAGAGCCAGGTAGTAAATATTTTAGACCTTGGGTACTGTATAATCTCTGTCGCAACTACTCAACTCTGCCATTGTGGCACCAAGACAGCAAACCTGGACAAGGATGCCTTCCAATAAACCTTTATTCATAAAGACAGACAGTGAGCCAGATTTGTCTCACAGGCTGTTTTTTGGCAATCCCTCTTCTACAAGACAGCTGAATGGCGTGGACCCTACCTCCCTCACCAGCCATCCACCTCGTCCCCACCTGCTCTCTCCCGCATTCTTTGTCTCCTGCCACACTGGCCTCCCAGACACTCCCGGCACGTTCCTGCGTTTGTGCCAACTGGTCCCTCTGTCTGGGTCTGGGAGCCTCCTCCTGGGGCCTTCTGTATGGCTGTCTCCTCATCATTCAGGTGTTGGCTCAGATGTCACCTCCTCAAAGAGACGTTCACAAGCTTGTAGACTATGAGGTCTCCTAGCTCCAGCCCCTCTGTCCTCTGTCACCTCAGTAATTAATTTATTCCCCTAGTCTCTTGTTGAGGATTTCTCCACCTCTCTGGAAGAAAAAATTAAACAATGATTCAACTCAGCCTCCCCAGCCCATAGCCTGGGGCCTGGCACCTAGTAGGTCCTCAATAAATATTTGTTGATAAAATGGTCTCTGGGGAGCTCCCCACCCGCCGTCCCCTGTAAGAGTTTGAGAAGGATAGGAAATGCCAGAATTCCAGGCAGTTATCTTGGGTTTTAAGGCAAACCTACGAAGCCCCAAATCATCTCTCTCTCTTCCCCTTCCCTGTCATCCCGTTAAACAGAACATCTCAGAGGAGGATTTGCCTGAGCAAAACCCTCACTTTTCTTTTCTCAGTCCCAAACCTGAGACCGTAGACCTCCAGTTCCAAGGCCAAAAGCACCAAGAGGAAGGTGTTCTCTGAACACGGCATGGAGATTACCCAGCTAATTAAAGAGGGATTTAGGAGTTACTTAACATCTGGGCGTCAGGGATTTTTTTTTTTTCCCACTTTGGCTCAGAAAGGAGGCAGAAATCATAACACATTGACTCTCGCTCCATCTGCGTGCCTTTGTTCTGCAGCGGCCAAACCTCTTCTTCCCCGGTTCCTTGGCTCCGAGGCATCTGATGCTGTCTATGGGGAAGCCCCTGACCGCAGCCCAGCGAAGCGAGGTGACCCCAGGAGCCATGGCCGCTCCTTATATTATGGCACACTTGAGGGCCGTCTTTTGAGAGCAGTAAGCATTTCTAGAGGGCTTCAAGAGGCCGTCAGGGATACAGCTGGCGTTGGACGGGGAGGGTCTGGAATGCAGGGGAGTGAGCTCTACTCTAGCCAGGGAGTATGGAGAGCTGGATGCCGGGGATGATGGTCATTGGCAGCTCTGAGGGGGGAGGATGTGGTCAGGCACCTGGGGAGGAGGAGCTTCTATGGTTCTAAGTGGACCCACCTGGCACAGTGGCTCACACCTGTAATCCCAGCACTCTGGGAGGCCGAGGCAGGTGGACACCCTCAGGCAAAGGGACACAGGGCCCAGCAGCCAGACGCCAGCCCCAGTTGCACTATAACACTATGGCCGTTTGGCCTTCTGCTTGCCCAGGACCCTGACGGAGCCTGTCCCAGAGGCTGGGAAGAGCCTCAGGCAGAGCCCTCTGCATTTGCACAAAGCAACCTAGAACCCAAGGAAGAGGGAGCATTGTGACACCGGCAGCTCTAAGGTGACACTCAGCTGTCACTGTAGCCACAGCACTTGAATTATTTCTTAAATCCTCCCCCAAACCTGAAGGTACTCTTTTTGTCCCCACTTTAAAGATGGGGAAACTGAGGCTCCGAGTGTTTAAACCACATCCCTTCCCTTTATGTAGTTTCACTTCAGCTGGAATTTGGGGACTGCCCCAAGCCCTCAAGCCACACATTTGTAGGAAGTTTTGGGGCTGGTTCACTTGACAAGTAGCCCATTCATCAGGTGGGGTCCTTCTGGTTTATCAAGGGCAGTGGAGGCAGAATCTCATGGATGCCCTCATGGGCTGACCGCCATCACTATAACAGGATCACTGTTGTGTGGCACTTACCTGCCGCTGAGCAGAGCACTTGACAGTGAGCAGCTCATTGAACTCTCCCGACAGTCCCATGAGGTGGGCACTGCTATCATCCCCATTCTACAGATGGAGAAATTGAGGGAGAGAGTAACACCGATGAGAAAAAAATAATTAGATCAAAATCTCTTCAAATCCAGGTCTGATCCCCAAATCCTTTCTCCTCATCCTCACACTCTCCTGTCGGCAGTGGTTAGAGTTGTCTTGACTCCTTGAAGTTGGGGAAACATATTGTTATTTATCGAATAGTTTGTTTCATTAGCAAGAATGTTTTAGAATTAGGAGTCCATTGAAGAAAAATGACAAGACAGTGCTTGGGGTGAGAAGGTGGGGACTGTCCACGTGCCTTTGATCCATATGTCACCAACTGTGCCTTATAATGGCTGTAGGGAAAGCTGGAGGCTTATAGTAGGATTGCATAATTTTATTTTTTAAAAAAGCTAGAGATAGAAGCTCTTTCTCATTTTGCACAGAAGCAGGAAAGCAACAATGTATTGTCAAGGTGCAAGAATGGACACTTTCATCAGCTGCTCTGTACGGAGGTTGCCTGAGCCTTGGCTTGAGTCCTTCTCCCTGATGGCAGCTGAACCTTCTGTCCCATCCAGAACCCCAAAGCCAGGCAGCAGCGCCAGAGGGAAGTACGGCAGTGAGGCCGAAGCCCTCGGCTTGAAGCCCAAGTCCACTGCTTTCTGATTATGTGGCTTTCAGTAAGTTTTAAAAAGAAATAAAAATCCCCTAGGCCTCAGTCACCTCATCTGTAAAATGGGCATAGAAATAGTATTGACTTTACAGGGTTATTGCAAAGATAAAGTGAGTTGATACATTTATGTACATGTATACTTAGGACAGCACGTGGCACTAAGGAGAACTGCAATGATATTGTGCTCGGCCGTGAACATGTCCATCCTTCTGCATGGTCTAGGCTCCCTGCTTAGAAGCTGAATCAAAGGATGATTGAATGGCAGACACACCTCAAAAGCTAGAAATTGTCCATTGTCCTGGAGGGTTTTTAAGATGTATTTGCTCTGGAGTCATCCAGTGTTTTTTATTCCAAAGATAATAAAAGGGGGAGAGAATTTGTTTACGTTTAAGGGTAAAGGTTTCTCTCTTAATGCCTCTGCAGAGGGGAGGAAGGGCAGGTATGCTGGGCACCCTGTAGAAGCCCCAGGTCTCATAATTGTGGGGTTCCTCGTGGTGCAACCATGGCACATGCACTTGACATTTGGCCTGCATGTCGTCACCTGATGGGAACAGGGGCAGGGAGCACAGTGCTGCTGAGATGCTCCGTGAAGAATGAGTGCCGCGTACTCTGACCCAGAGACCTTGTGCTTCCTAGACCTCAAAACTTAACAGATCATTATTCTCTCCCCTGGGGGTGGGAGCAGAGTGAGTTTGGAAGGAGCCTTTAGCCTTCCAGACACATCACTACCCACCGCAGAACTGACAGTCAGAGGTTTCCTAAAGGAAGATCCTCTCGCTCCTTCCCACGTTCAGCTTTGCCCATACAGATCTCTTGGTTCCCATGGGAAACTGATATTCTTGGCCATGGCTGGTGAGTGGAGCTCAGTTATGCTAGAACCCAAGGATCTGTTGCATGAGTGAACAAAAGTTGAGGTCCAATTAAAGCCGATAGAAGTTGTTTTAAAAGACTGTCATGTTGGCTCGGCACCTGTGGCTCAAGCGGCTAAGGCACCAGCCACATACACCTAAGGTGGCGGGTTCGAATCCCCAGCCTGGGCCCGCCAAACAACAATGATGGCTGCAACCAAAAAAATGGCCAAGCGTTGTGGCGGGCACCTGTGGTCCCAGCTACTTGGGAGGCTGAGGCAGGAGACTCGCTTGAGCCCAGGAGTCGAAGGTTGCTGTGAGCTGTGATGCCATGGCACTCTACCCAGGGGGACAGCTTGAGGCTCCATCTAAAAAAAAAAAAGGACTATCATGTCAGCGCAAAAATATTGTCATTGTGTGTGTTTTAAGGAATGCTTCCCTTTTAGAGACATAGCCTAAAACGTTAGGGAGTAAGTAAAATTACATCTGGGGTTTGCGTCAAAGTAAATGGTGGGTGAGACGGAAGATACAGACGAAACAAGCTTGGCCATGATTCAACAATTTTTGAAGCTGAATGATGAGCCCATGGGGGGGTCATTACACTAGTCTGCCTGCTTTGGTATTTAAGGTTTTCCATAACAAAAAGTAAATGAATAAATATAAAAAAATAAGAGTATCCTGGTGACCTTGGGTCAGACATTGAGATTTCAGGCTTTCAAACCACAGTTCACCAGCTGCCAGTGCGGAGAGAGTCAGGGCCTTGTCTGGCTCACAGTGGTGTCTTCAGCACTTGGCATTTGGCAAGGCAAATATGTCTGTTGAATAAATGAATTAATGCCGCATTCCCCGTCTTCAGACATGTCCACCCTTGCCCAGCCTCCTCCCAGGTCTTTGGGCTGCCAAGGTCATCTTGACCTGCTGGCTACCTGCGCGAATGAGGCTCATCTTGGGCTGAGGCATCCTCTCTGCCACCTTCCATTTCTGCTGGCCTGTGACCAATAATGTGGCTCTCTCAACCCTGTCCTGGCCCAGTGAGCTCTTCCAGTCCTGCATTGTGGAAATGTATAGCAAGGACCTAGAGGTGGTCAGATTTCAAGGGTCTGGAGCTCACAAGGAAGAGAAGAGTGGATTCCCCATTTATTTAGTGCCCATTTCCCATTCCCTAGAATTCAGGGCCTCTGCCCTATCTAATGCTAGGGAACACTGTTAACAAGGCAGCTGTCACGGTAATAGAGTTCCCAGGAGCTGTGCAGCCTGCAGCCCCACTGGCACCTGTGACAGATGCCATCTAATAGGGGCCTCCAACTCCCTGAGCAGTCTGAGGTCTCCCAGACCTTCTGAAAGAAGCTCCAGGAAGCCACTACCTCAGAGTTGAGGTGTGGTCATCCCCTCTTGCCCCCAACAGTAGGCACTCACGATAAAAGATGAAGACAGGGTGGTGGCCACACTCATGACATCATAGATGACATCAACAGTGGTAAAGCGGAATGTCCTGCTAGTTACAACGTACACAAGAAAATATTTCAATAAAGGATCATTTGACATCAAAAAAAAATAGATGAAAACAGAGGAAGGGCTTTGAGAAGTTCACAGTGTCAGGGAATATAGACAGAAATAATAAAATAAGGGAAGGAAGGAGAAAGGAAGGGGAAAAGAAAGTTACGGTCATCCTAGTATGTTCTACAACCTATAATAAAAGCAGACCACCTGATGCCCTGAATCACGGAGAGGGGCCTTGGGGAGCAGGAGGACTTCTTAGAGCTGTAGCCTTCACTGATCCACTCCAGCATGTCTACTAAGCATCCAGGGTGTGCCAGGCAGCATGTGGGAAGACAAAGAGGCAGAGGGCTCCCCATGTGGTTACAGGCCAGGGGTATCCAGTGGGTGGTGCACTGTTGCTGGGAACCACTCTGAACCTCAGTCTCTTCATTGTAAACTGGAGATACCATAACAGTTCCTGTTTGAATCGCTGCAAGACTAGGAGAGATGATATCTGTAAGGGTTTCTCCCACCATGTGCTCGCACTTGGTAAACTCGAGCTGCTATTGGAGCTGTTGCTGCTATAACGGAGACATATACAAGGTCTAGGGGGGAAAGTAAGGGCTGGAGGGACTAAATCAATGGGAAACAGGAGTGGCAGATGTCAGAGGAGGCTCCGCTGATTGCCGCGGTGCTGAACCCTAGATAAGGAGTTACAGATCCCCACCGGAGGACATAGGTGCACTTTCTGTACTTTCTTTTCCTTTGGATTTTGCAGACAATGGTGACTGAGTGTGGTCAGTCGTTAATATCATGGGAGCATTCCTCCTAGGCTAGTTACTATGGGGAGGGTTGTGGTTAAGGGTGATGATTAGTGATTTGCCAAACAATAGCAGTCGTCTTATCTCCCCACAGTTGGAAATTCCCACGTTTATTGGAGCCTGGTCTGTTTTCTACCTGAACTGGGGACTGGGCACGGGAGGAACTCCCATGCAAACTCACAGGCCCCTGACAGCTGTGACTGTAAGGCTGAAACAGAGAACCAGAGATGTCCCCAAAGAGATAACTGAATCCCACGGGGCAAGAAAGCGCTAAGCCTTTATTCTCAGGGGGTTTCATTTAGCTGGCAACTGGGAGCTCACCCCCATTAAAAGAGCTCAAGTTTTAACTAAATATTTTAACTGAGTGCAAAGCCAAAATGCCTGCCTGGGTCAAAAACCTGAACCTAGAAGCCTGTCCTTTGAGTATAAGCAGCTGGACACTCAAGAAAACGCCTTTGTGGGGGGACCTGGTGTGGGTGGGCTTCTCCTAGCACCTTCCCTGTGGCCTGAATCTGTATGGGGGGCTTGGTGGACAGCAGGGTTAGGAGTAGGAACCACTCAGCTTACTGATATCTGAGGGTCGCCACCTGACACAGGAAATAAAGTTACTTCCAATCCAGAGACTATTACGGAGCTGCCTGAAAAGTTCAATGTTCTTTTCTGAGCCTTTTATTCAACCTGAGGGCCAGGTTAGGCACAGAAGGACCAGCTATGTGCCTTAGCCTTGATTCAGTTTTAATGCACGTATAAGTCACAGTTGAGGTTTAAATACTTCTGAATGATCGGAGAGCAGCAAACAATTAGAACGTCCAAGAATTGGCTCTCACGACCACATGAATTTTCTCTGAGCATTTTTATAAGGAGCATGGACTCTTATTATAATCAGAAACAAAGCAATAAAGACAAGGAAAAAAGATCCGGGAAGGAGAGTTCTATTAGACTACTATTTTGAGACACAGTTATTTTTTTAAAAAGGAATTTGTGAAAATGCTAATGGTGTGTGCAGAGCCCTTCTTGAGAGTATCCCAGGGGCAAGATCAATCCAATCAAACAGCCCTGCCATGTGGTCTGTGTTGGCAGAATCGCCCATTTGATGCACAGGCAAACAGAGGCTTAGAGAATTTAAGTCGAGAGTCCTTGTGGTTTGATCACGGCTGTCAGTGTTTGATTATTAGGCTGTCATGCTGCCTAATCCCTGGGTCTCAGCAATAAAATACAAGACGTGCAAAATTCAGACACACATACAGTTTCAAGCAGCATCCACTCTCCAAGGTCTCCCGGCCCGCTCTGTTTTTTCTTGTGACCCTGTCGAGGGGAGAGCACAGTCTGAGCCTCCCTGTGAGGTCCTCAGGGGTAACAGTGCTGTTGTTCCCTGAAGCCCTCTGATCTTTGACATAGAGAAAGGAAACCCCAGAGAAAAAGAATTCCATTCCAGAGCCACTTTCTGTGGGGAGCACATGAAGCTTAACTGCCACGTCTGAGCGTGGGGTGCTGAACCCCTACATAACAGCTATTTCTTACTGACCTGTCCATAACCCTAGCGTGGAGTGGAATACCAATTCCTGTGCCAATGGAAACCCAGCAGGTAAAGGGGGCTGGTGGGGCTGACCAGCAGGTAAAGCCTAAAAAACAAGAGTGTGTCAGCCAGAGAAGGCTGTTTCCACCCAATTCCAGCCAGTTGCAGAGCTGTGGGACAGCAGGCCCCATATGGCCCAATGGTTTGCTTTTCAAGAGAAGCCGGAGATTTGGGGTGTGTGAAATCTCCCAATTTTCATTTGTTCTTAATTCAAATGCAAAATAGCACTTTTAGAAAGTGCCACCAATTCATGTCAAATCTATTAAGTGTAGAGTATAAATGATACAATACATTAAGCAAGTGAGGTGACGGCTATGTTAACCGGTTTGATGTAAGCATTCCAAATTGTATATAAAATCAGTACATTGTCCTGGATTTCTTCCCAGTTAGAAATCTAACCTCACCTGCACCCCAGGTGGAATAAAGCCATTTTATTTGCACAAAAAATAATCAGTACCTTGTACCCCATAAATCAGCAGTTCTCCACCTGTGGGTCGCGACCCACAGAAACTGTATGAAAGGGCCGCAGCATTAGGAAGGTTGAGAACCACTGCCATCAATGCATTAATGTATACAGCCATGATTTAATAAAAATTTTATTAAAAATGCCACCCAATTGAGTTGAATTGGGCCAATGTGCTGCTGCTCCTTCTCACCTAGAGAGTGTAAAAGCTTCTGAGTTATTGAATTAACTCATTAGGAGGTAAAGAGCCCATTCGAAGCCTCAGCCCTTTAGACCCGCCTTTCCTGCCCACTAGGGAAATGGACTTGAGGTTTGGAAGGTTCTCTGAGTGTGTGGACTGTATCTCAGTCAGGTTTTTACCCTTCCAGCTCCCCAGAATAATGTCTTACTAACAGTAGGTTCCTAACCAATGTTTACATGAATGCGTGAAACTAACTCTCGTCCTTCATTCGTTGATTCATTCTGTGAATATGCCCTGACCCTCTTTTGCAGATGGGCAGTGGGGTTCCAGTGGTAACTTACAGACTCATTCATGGCTAATGACAGGAGGCACAGGTAGGTGTTGAAGTAACTGAGTATGCCGGGTTAGGGACCAGGCTGTAGGATCCTAAGTATGAGGGTGTAACTGAGCTTAGAGGTCAGGGATGGCCCCTCTGAGCAGGTGATGTATAAACTGAGCCCTGGAGGTTGAGCAGGGATAAAGCCAGGTGAACTGCAGAAGTGGAAGGCAACGGGAGCTGGACATGCAAAGGTCCTGAGGCAGAGTGAACCAGAACTGCAATAAAAGTCCAGCTGGCTGGGCCAAGAGATCATGAGAAAGAGTAGAATGGGTAGAGCTAAAGGAGGCTGGGGCCAGATCACCCCTCAGTAGGCCCTGATGAGAGTTTGGAGGGGAAGAGAAAGCAACAGAGGGTTAAACAAGAATGAGGCCTGATCACTGCATCTTAAAAGATCTCTCTAGCTAAAGTGTGGAGAACTTCTTGGGCAAAGTCAAGGGTGAATGGGAGATCTAGTTTTGAAACTAATATATATTCCTAGGCAAAAAGTAGAGTGGTGACTTAGACTAGGATGCAGTGTTAGAGATGGGGTTAATAACAAGGATATGTAAATACTTAAAAGGTAGAATCAGCTTAACTTGGTTGTTGATTGACTGTGGGAGACAGAGGGGCTGTCTGTTTTGAGAAAGTGCAAGGAGCTGGCACCACTCACTGAGACTGGAGACCACTCACCACATACCACTTGCTGAAATAGGGAGCCACCATGATGGTTCCATGTGTGTATAGGTCTCTGGGGGGGGGGTGCCATCACTTAGACTATAGTGTGAATGTCTTCCCCGGAGCTATACAACCCAGCAGCCCTGGAGGGAAGAGTCAGGCAGAAGGGACAGACTTTAGTCTGGAGTTTAAAAAAGAAACTAGCAAAGCATCTCCAAAGTCCTGGTTATAATTCTCTCATTACCATCGGACAAAAAGTGGTCAAATGTAGGAAATTGAATTTTCCAAGTAGTTGGTTGAAAAGAACCAGGTCCCTGATGTTGTTGAGAGAGAAGCATGCATGTTTTTGATCTTTGAGAAATTACAAAATGGAAACAGTTCTCTGTTCCTCCCCAAACAGAAGAAAAAACTAACTTTGAGGCTAGAAAGTGTGGAGAATAAGGAGCCCAGCAAGACGTCTTAAGCCATGTGCCAGCTCCCCGTCCTCACAGGAGCTGTCCACATGCAGAGGAGCCCAGAAGTGACCGGATCTTCCCAAATTCTTGGTTCCCACCCACATGACCTTACCCTTCCTGCTGCCCTCATCCTCGCTGTGGGAAGAGGTGTGGGGTGAGCCAGAATCCTGCACAGAAGAAATTTTTTTAAATACCTAATAAAGAGGTAGAAGTATTGCTCTGAACTCCTTTGCAAGTATTCCAAGGAGAGATGAGATCAGGGATTCAAAATCATTCTGGCCTTGAAAACAAAGACCCCAAGAAAGCAGACAGCATCTGTGGGATGCAGGGCATTTAAGGAGCCGGGGGAGGAAGGAGTGTTGCTCTTTCTAAAGTGCCAAAAAATGTTTAATCTGGTGGAGGATGGGAGAGCAGCCTATGTCAGATTTTCTCTGGATCTTTGACTATTTCCTTTCCCCTCGGGCACTCGGCATTGTGCTCAATGAGTGTGTCCCTCTGTGCTGGGGAACAAGAGTCTAGGATGGTAACTTATTAGAGCCAGAAGTGCCCCAGGTTTAGGAAAAGGCAAGCAAGGTACCGTGTTCCCCCCAAATAAGATACTATCTTATATTTATTTTTTCTCAAGAAGACATACTAGGGCTTACTTTCAGGGGATGTCTTCCTCTCCCCTCCGAAATGCAGGGCGTGGCTATGCAGATATGCTGCATAGCCACTCCCATCGCTAGGTCTTATTATTGGGGTAGGGCTTATATTTAATAAATGCATAGAAATCCTGCTAGGGCTTATTTTGGGGGTAGGTCTTATTTTCAGGGAAACACGGTACACAGTGGAGCAGTTACTGCCCAGAGGAGTACAAGGGATCCCTCCACGCTGAGATCCCACTTCACATCCACTCCGATGGCTACAATCCAAAAGACAGATATGCACAAGTGTTGGTGAGGGTGGGAAGAAACCGGCATCCTCATACACCGCTGATGGGAATGGGCAGCTATTTTAGAAAACAGTCTGGCAATTCCAAATAAGGTCAGTCAGGGACCAGGGATCAAGACTTCATAACTTTTGTGGGGGACACATTTCAACCGTCAACAAGAAGAGAAGAAATTGATGAACTTGCCAGCAAATGAATGAACGAGATCGTTTTGTACGTGCAGTGATAGGTCTGGGAAGGGAGGGCTGAGAAGTTCCCTGCCAGCAGGTGGTACTGAAGCTGGGGCCCAAGGGACAAGAAGGAACTGGCTCTGCACAGAGCTGGACAGCTGGTGAGAAGATCCTAGGTCAGGGACTGGCAAAGTATGTGCAAAGAATGGCAGCAGGGGGGGGAGATGGCAGGGGAGGGAAGGGGGAGGGCAGAGCCTAGGTTTGGTTCCACATGCGCTGAGAAGCTCCTCGATGTTACAAAGGAGAGGAGTGACAGGATCCAATTAGTGTTTTGGGAAACACCTCTCTGGGACATTTCCCTTTAGAAAAACATTTCACCTAATACGTTTATAGAGGACTGACTCTAGATTTAAAATAAAGAAGAAGAGCCCTCTTGGAGGGTAGGCGGAGAAACAAGCTCAGGACAGAGGTTTGCAGACGGGGCTATGGCAGAGGATGCCATGGGGCACTTGGCCTAGCAGGCCACTGGGTCCCCTTGCAGGGACATGGATGGCTCCTGATTCTGAAGATGTGTAAAGTCTTGAGAAGTCCTGGGAAACTTCGCTGAATTTCCACTGACATCTAGAGTAGGCTTGAGACTCCTTCCTGGAGTGTCTGGGGCTGGTGGGGGGAGGTTCTAACCACAGACTGACCCTCAGAGCATCTGGGCCTTGCTCTGAAGGCCAGATTCCTCAACACAGAGCTTTTCTCTGCAGACGAGGAGAAAGCGGTGAATCTCTCCCCAGAGTTTCCATGGGGCCCACCATGTTGACCTTCTGCATGCTCAGATTTTCCACACTTAGGGACCTAGGGGACCCAGTCGTATCTGCACAGTTGAGTTGTCTGCCTCAGCCAGGAGGACAGAGTCCCCATGAGTGGCCTCTTTGTCTGGGCACCTTGGAAATGCCCCTGTGCATGGCCCTGGACCAAGGCCGCCTCTGGTTGGAGAGAATAGGTTGTCCTTTCCTGCATATAGAAGGTTGGTGAGGCCAGAGGTGCCTGCCCTGCCTGGTCCTCCTTTTGAATTACGTGCTGGTCTCCAGCGGTCCTCCTCAGGACACAGGTAGCCCTCATGCATCTGGAGGGAAGCTGATGTGGAGAGCTGGCAGGCTAGGGGGTGGGCTACCATGGAAATTATGGGGCAGGGCGGCTGCCTGGGGCATGAGAAAAACCCCCCTCTGACATGCATCGCAGACCACTGCTTGAAACCTCTTTCAACAAGATCTTTCAGCCCTAAAAAAAAATTAAAAAAATAAAAAAATAAAAAAAAAATAAAGATCTTTCAGCCCCATGTTTCACAGGGGCCCCCTTCCACTGAGGCACAAAAAATCAACACCCCTGAGCAGGAAGATCCTTTCCAGCTCAGTCCTTGGGAGGCAAAATGGGCCTGGCCTTCCCGAGCCTCAGGTTCCTCAGGTGGGACAGTCAAAAATGAGGTCAGGTATCTGCTGCCCGGTTCTCCTTCTCCTCTCTTCCCTGAAACTCACAGTCCCCATAGCTGGCACTTCTGTGCAGCCAGCTTCCCTGGGCTGTGGGCCTTTGTGGCCGCTCTGATGGGCACCACCCTCCCCAGGAGCTGCAGCCAGGCTGCCTCCCCTCCAAAGAAAACACCGTCTTTCCAGGAATGATGTCACCGAGGGAAGTTTGAAGGAAACAGGAAGGGACAAGCTGTTGACGCTCATTAGGAGAAAGTGGTCCCCCCCTAGCCCGTTGCTCCAGCCCTCTGTGGTGCTCTCTGAGTTGCCACCATCTTCAACTTTGCGTTAAGCACCAAGCATGCAGGAGACCAGGGCAAGGAAGACCCCACCTGCCCTCCTGCTCAGCCCTGACGGCGCTCACCTCCTCTCCAACCCCCAGCACTCTTCTCCCTTCACCCCCCCACCGTGTCCTCCAAGGGGCAGCTTGGGCATGAAAAGGGGTTTTAGAGTCCGGCTGTGTGGGCTCAGCTTTGTGACTCACTGGCCAGTGAACTTGGCCTTTGTATGCCTCGCTTCTCTATAAAATGAGATCATATTGCCAACCCCGTAGGCCCGTTAGGAGGACTAGAAAACACGCCCCTTGCCCAGGACCCTGAACAGACAGGAGCCCAGCACGCTCTGCTGACGCTTTCCCTGTCTCACATATGCGCTCACGCTCGGAATGCTTGGTTTTGCGGTTTCTTGGTTCTTGAACAGATTTTTTTATCTTATCTGTGATCTGTGTGAGTCATGACTGGCTGCCCCAGAGTCGTCCTTACACATACCTCTGGAAAGTTCCCCAGTGTCCCCCTCCTCGCTCCCTGCCGCCTTCACGGTACAGTGCTCACTGAGCAGGTTCTGTGTGCTGGCACTCGGTTGATCAAAAGCAGCTGTGGCCATGCCCTCCAGAGCCTCCAGGCCTGAGGGTGGCAGCCCCTGGACGGCAATTGTGTCCAACCATGCCAGGCTCACCCATGCTCTGCTTTAAAGACAATCCAGAGCACCCAGGAGGGTCAAGGGTACCTCATAGTGGACTGGCCTTCAGTGAAGTCTGACCTTGGCAAACAGGTGCAATTCCACTTTACAGATGTGGAGAGTGAGGACCAAAGAGCTGTTTTACTCTACGAGTCTATTGTCCTCAAATCAGATTCCTCAGTAATGCCTAGTTTTGTTTCTGGAACAGTATGACAGAAGTGGCTTTAATAGCAGCCCATGTTGATGGCTCCTCCCAGCTGGCCACTCTGCTAAGGATTGTGTGGACAGTCCTAGTTTTATCTTCATGCTCCCTCCCCTCAGAAGAAGTAAGTGCTGTTCCCCACCCCCCAATGTGGTGGATGAAGACACTGAGGATGGCTAATTAACATGCCTGTAGTTGCCCAGCTAGCGAATGCAGGGCCCATAGTGATGATAGGTCAGCCTGGCCTGGGCGTCCACACTGTGCAATGTGGATACAAGAGATGGGAGGACATGAGGAACCAGTGTTTAGAGCACATGAGAACACGGGGACCCATGCTCAAAACACACAGGGACATGTGTATATAACATAGAACACAAGGACCCACATTCCTGTCATATAAGAACATGCCCCATGATCGTGACAAACACTCATATAGTGGGCACAGAGAGGCGGGAGAAGGTGGCTCTGAGAGGAAGAGTAGGACACTCTCCGCCCACTAGAAGCTACTCCTATGTTGATGGCCCAGATCAGGGTGTCCACTGACAGTGTCTGACCCAGGCCCTGCTCCCTGGGCTCTGTTCTCACAGCGCTGACTCGCCCCAACTTGCTGCTGCTCTTAGGGCCAGGGCCCAGGTGTCCTTGGAATGCCTTTCCTTACATCGTCCAACTGATGCTTGCTGTCCAAGATGTCTAACTGCCCCCATTTGTTGCATACCTACTATGTGTCGGGCGCATGCCTACTGTGTGTCAGGTTCATACCTACTATGTGTCAGATGCGTACCTACTATGTGTCAGGTGCATGCCTACTGTGTGTCAGGTGTGTACCTACTATGTGTCAGGTTTTCTGCTAAGCACATCACAGATATCTCATTTAACCTTTGTAAGAACTCAAGTGGGCATGTCTTTATTCCTTTGATCTGATGAAAAAAACCAAGACTAAATCCCAGAGGTGCCCCAGGTCATGTAGCAAGTAAGAGATTTGAACCTTGGTCTAGCTGGCCCTGCAGTATAACCACCCTGAGGCAATGCTTCCCCTCCAGTGGCTCCCTGTGCTGCCAGGATCAGTGCCAAGCCTGACTCTGCCCTCCATGGGACTCCCACAGGCCCCTCCTCACCTCTCTATCCTCACCCTGTCTCCCTTCTCTCTCCCTTCTCTTTCTGCTTGCCTTCTAGCACCTTCTTTCTGTCCCTCAAACCAGCCAGGTATGTTCAGGGACTTTGCAATTGCCTCTCTTTCTGGAACTTTCTTCCCCTGGACCTTCTTGTCACCCTGCCTCCTTTCTGTCACTCATGTCTGACTTCAAACATCCTAGCAGGGCCTTCTCTGCCCCCTTCCCAAAGTAGCCCCTTGTGGGCACTGCCGGGACGTGGTCCTCTTATCTTCAGAACATTTTTCCAGAGCTGAAATGATCCTATCTGTTTATCTAGTATGGGTTTATCCCTTTCTCTCCCTGCTCCCCACCCCACGGAACGAGGGTCCCCCTGCTGGGCTCTGCTGAGCCAGCCTACGGAGAATAGCACCCCATAAGCACTGTGAATGCACCTGGGGCCCCTCTCAGCCTGCAGCTGGACTTCTAAGAGCGCTCAGATCCTTTGGGGGAGACCCTGTGAAAAGCGACATGCTTTCACCCAGGTACAAACTGCTCAAGGGAACTTCCCAGCCATCTTGAGCCCAGAGGAACTTGTAAGGAGAAAATCTCTAAACTGTGTTACTGGAGGTAGAACCCACTGCCCCTTTGAATCACAACCCCTCATGCCCACAAGGTCCTCAGGAAGTCCCCAAGGCCCCCACACATCAAAAGTACTGGTTGTCTGATGTTTCCGATGTCTTTTATTGCATAACAATCCCAAAACTTAATGGCTTAAAACAACCACCATTTTATTTGTTTATAAATCTGTGGGTCAGTGACTTTAGCAAAGTGGGCCGGGCTTCTCTGCTCCATATGGAGCCAGGAGCCAGCAGGGTCCTCTCTCTCACAAGTTGCTTTCAGATGGCAGCTGGACTGAAATGTCCAAGACAGCTTCACTCAGGGGTCCGGCACCTGAGTGGAAGACTGGGCGGCCTCAGACCTCTCTGCACATGGCTCTTGTCGTGTGATAAACTGGGGCTCCTTTGCACGGTGGCGAATGCCAAGAGGGAACGAATACTCCAGTGACAAAGGTGAAGCTATAGACCTCGTAAGGCTCAGCCTCCCAAGTTACCCAGTGTCACTTCCCCTGTGTTCCACGGACCAAATCCAAGGAGGGAGAAATTATTTCCACCTCCCCAGAGGCCACTTCCCAGATGTGGGATGGGAAATACCATTGCAGTTATCTTTGGAAACACAACCTACTGCATCGAATTTCCTGATTAGTTTGGCAAGCAAGAGTTCTGGCCTCTTTTGGACCACAGAATTTATGCCTCTTTTGTGTTTTCTGCGACTAAAAGGCAGGGTGGGCTCCTTGGGCTTCCCTTTGGAACCTTCCTGGTGACTTCAGGTTCCTAGGCCTTGATATTGGTGGGTAGACCCAGAAGCTTCTGAGGGCATGCCCAGACCCTTCCAGCTGGTGTTCCAGATAACAAACAGGGCTTTCCCCTTGCTGTGGGCAGCTCAGGAATATACTTACCTCTGAAATGAAGAACCTTTGGGAATTGGCATTGGCTCCTGATCTCGCAGAAATACTGATCAAAGGAGATGTAGGTCTGCCCGGAAATCGCTTTCTTTTTGATCTCCTGGGCTGATTATTATTGATTATCTGCTGTGCGTTTTGTTAATTTCCTTTTGACAAGTTCTCTTCTCTGACTAGTTCCTGGAAAGGGTTGGGCTGTGTTATCTTTTACTGGGATTAAGGTGCTCTGTATTCTGAACAACCCAATCTTTCTACAGAGACTTCATTCAATTTTTTTGGTGGGGGGGGGAGCTGAGGTCTCAGTGACCTCTCCCAGAGCACAGTGACAGGCAAACACCACGCACCAAGTTTCTCCTCTTCAAGAAACATTGCAATGCTGGTCATGGGTATCCATGATCGCCTTCATTGCTGATGCTAATTGCAGCGTACCTGGGGTTAATGATGATGTTGCAGTAACAGGCAACATTTCGTTCGTGTCGGGCTCACTGCTAAGTGCTTGACAAGCTTTATCTCATTAATTCTTTCCAGCAAACCCAGAGGTAGGTCTTAATGTTATCCCGGGTGTTGTAGAAATCCCAAGAGAGAGCTTTAGACTATGGAGAGGCTTTAGGGCATCAGAACCAACCCTGAGCCAAACATATTTCTCCTTTAGGGCTTTTGAACTTGACACTGTCTCTGCCTCCAAGCCTTGACCTGACCTTTGCTCTTTGCCTCTCTGCCTGGTCCTGTGGGCCTCAGCTGAGATGTCACATCTTCCAAGAGACTCTCCCTGGCCATCTTGTCCCTTCCCAGCCCCCCCAGCGTCCATTTCCAGCACGAACGACCTCTTTTCTTCGCAGGGTGAGAGAGCCGCCCCCATTCTGGAATACGTGGAAGGCTTGTTTATGTGTTCATTTCTCCCTTCGTTAGCCTGAGAACCATCTGTTGAGTGAACGGGTGAACCCGTGTCCTCCCACTCGCTGCCTGCAGGGCCTTGGCAAGTTCCAGAACTCGTCTGAACCTCCAGTTTCTCATCTGTCAAATGGAGACAGTAATTAGAACCTGCCCATAGGGTTGGCGTGAAAATTAAGCTAGATACCATAAATAAACTGCTTGGCTCCTTCACGGGACCCAGACATTTAACAAGTACGACAGAGACTAAGGATACTCAAGCAAAACGAAATTAAAAAATACACAGTGCTTGGCGGGGTGGCGGACACACTCTGGGCACTCAAAGGAGTGAACGGTGCCTGATTTTCCTTCTGACATGGTAGGGACAATGATGAATGATCACCAGCCAGGAACAGGTTGAGTCCTGAACTCTGCTCGTGACTGAGGTATAAACCGATCAAATTTTAAGGTTCAAAAGTATTTTATATCTTGACTTGGAGACGGAGGAGTGGAGAAGCTCAGAGTGTCTGGTGTTCTGGAAAAGCAAACTCATCTCCTGCAGCTGGAGTTACAGGAGCCTGGAGGCTGCTGGGTGGAGCAGGGAGAGAACGGCAGGAAGCAGAGAGTAAATAGCGCCCCTTAAAAGGCATAAGCCTCAGTTTCGAGTGCTGAGAAATCAGACCCCCATTTTTAAAAAATTCTTTTCAGGTGCCAGATCTTAAAGTGAATTACTGTGTTTTCTAAGCATGGGGTCAACTTCGGAAGGGGCTGTTTACATCTATAAACATGTGTGCTCCAGCCGCCTTCATGAGCCAGGAGCTGCATGCAAATTAAACAGCTGTGATTTGGCCTAATTTATATCAGCACGTGGGGATGTTGAAAGCTGAGGGAAGCAGCCGGGAGGGGTCTTCTCAGTCCTCAGACAAATTCAAGGTCGGACGATATTGACTTAGAGGCTATTCAGCTCCTCCCATAATCTGTGCCTTTAAAACCCGTTAGCAGAACAAGGTGACACTCTGTCTGTGCTCAGTTTCCTCATCCATAGCATAGGAATAATAACAGCCCCCACTTCAGTGTGTTCGGAGAATGAATCATAAATTAATGCATGAGAAACACTTAGCACGGAAACGTGCTCCGTGAAGGTGAGCTATTGTTACTTGTAAATTACTGTTAATTCGGCCCCCAGTGATGTTATTATAAATCTCCCATAATTGGTACTTCCCATATGGGCTGAATTTCCTGTTCCAGTTTTGACTCCAGCACTGCTAATTCTGTGTCTTTGGACAAGTCCCATCACCTCCCCTGGGCCTCAGTGCCCACAGCCATAAAAGGGACCAAATAGCACCTTTGGGAAGGGGTTTACAACTATGTTTGGTACCTATGAAAAATGCCCTAGATTCATTTGCTGTTATTCCCAGCACAGTTATCACCAGTGGGAACTAGTGGTTGTAACCCCGAGGATAGGACTTCCCTCCTCTCTCACCCCATCCTTGAGTGGCTGCTTCCAGGTGACCCATGGCTCATCTCTGAGCTGCACCTGTCCAGCAAATTTGGACCACGGGTAAAAGTGTATTCCCTCCTTTGGGTTATAACAGGCTTATAAAAGCAATAATAAGTATACCTGGGTTTCTATGGAAACCATTATCTATTTAGGTTTGCCCTTTAATCAGAGGAATCCAAATTGAGGAGCTCATTGTATGTTTCCTGATTAAGGCCGTTAGTGGTTTCTCTGAGTCGCCGGAGGAATCCCCGAGTAGAGGCATCCCCCCCCTCCACCTTGCTGCAAATGTTTTCATTACAGATTATGGCAGCGGGCCTGGCAGCATCTGCAGAGGGCTAATTTTTCCTGACATAACTGCTAACCTTTATTTGCAGAGAACTCTTTTCTCTGTAGTGGTCCCAAGCTGACACAGGCAACATCAAGGACTCAGGTCTCATTTCCTTGGACGGTAGCTTCTCAGAAGATTGGGGAGGCATGGCCACTGGAGCCAGCGTGGAAAACAGAGAAAATCGCTGTGCCCTTAGGCTGGCCAGCCCTGACATGCTCTGTGTAGCCGCAGCTCAGATTGGCTGTAACGTGTCAAAATGTGATGAGGCTGATATTTGGAGTTTGCTACTCAACATAGTCTCTGCAAAATGCCATTTCCAGTTCCTAATACCTGTCTGGGGAGAGATCAGAACATTTAGTTTTAATCTTAAAGGTCATGTAGGAATTCATCCTAATAATGGAACCCAAAGCCAGGCAGGGAGGCCAGAAAAATCTCACAGCAGGGGCTCCTTTTGCAGACCGAGCCACTGCAAAGAGAAAGAGCCCAGGTGTGGAGAACTGATAAATGCCAACTGTCCTTCAAGGTGACCCTGAGACGCCAGGGTCTGCTCCAGAACATCCCTTCTGCAAAACCAGGACCTAGGCATGGAAGGCTGCATTTATTCATTTCGTGAGCAAAAATGTATGTGTGTGTTGCATCCTGAGCCAGACCCTAGCGATAAGAGCTGAAAAGACATGCTCTCTGTCCTTAAGGGAAGCACAGCTAAGCCAAGGAAGCAGAAAAGTTGCTCAAAAATAATTCTGCTGCTGTTGATCTAAACCATCAGCTTCCATCCAAGAGAAGAACACCCAGGCTTGCCCGAAGAAGTCAGGGTTGGCTCCACACAGGACGTGGGCAGGAGCTGAGTCCTGGCTTCGGGGTAGGCATTTTCTCTTGAGCAGGCATGGCCAGGGGCTCCTGGCCTGGTGGGAAGTGTGTTGGGAGGAGTGATGGGGGTGGGGAGAAGCTGAGGAAGGTGAGTCTGGAGCCAGAGAGAGTGTGATAAGTGAGGTCACAAGAACCATGCTAGAGAGTTGGGTGGACACCATGCTAACAGGTGGAGTTCTCCCCTGTGGGCAGCACGGGCCCCTAAGGAGGGTGGGCCAGTCGGAGTTCAGCCAGAGAAATAGAACCAATGGGAAATGTATATTAAGAGATTTTTTGTAAGGAACTGGCTCAGGCGATGGTGTCGACTGCTGAGGCAGGTGTGAAATCCGTAGGGCAGGCAGGCAGGAAGGGCAGGCTGGGACTCTCCAGCCAGTGGTGGAGCTAAGGGGGACAGTGCTGCCACAAGTGGAATTTCTCCTTCATCAAGAAAACCGGAGCTCTGCTCTTAAGGCCTTTCAACTGCATGGAACAGGTCAACCTTGATTATCTAGGACAATCTTCATTTAGAGCTCACTGACTGTGGGCTTTAATCACATCTGTTCCCAAAACCATCTAGATGAGTGTTTAAATACCTGGAGACTGTAGCTGAGATAAGTTGACGTCACAGAAGGGCTGGAGAGGCTCGACGTTTCTGCGGGCTGCCTCCTCTCTCCCTGGATTAAAGGTAAGGCACCAGGAACAGCATCCAGAGTCACTCAGAGCCTGCTCCTGAGCAGACAAACCTGCAAATTAGAGAAGGGCCACTCTAGAACCAGCAGGAATAAAATACCTGTGCTGGGCTGGCATGATGTCACCATGCCCAAGGACAGCCTCTCCAGGCAGTCAAGAATTAGATATAGGGAGTTCTAGAAGTCAAATGCATCTTGATGTCAATTTCCATTTGACGACTACTTACAGCTTTCTTTAATCTATAAAATGAGATAATACCATGGAGGTACATTGAGAGATTAACATGTCAACAGGTAGTACCTAACGTCAAGCTTCTAGAAAGTGCTTAACTCATGGCGGTGGTTGTGAACTAATTCACTTGGCTGCAGGAGGACCAAAGTGAGCAAAATTAAGTAAAAAAAGGAATGTATTGGAGAAATATTGGTGGGTCTCATGGACTCCAGAAAACGTTGACAGCCAAGCCTCAGGAAGTAGAGCACCCCCACGATCACCATCGAAGGACCTTTTTGACCTTCCCTGGGGAACTTCACCGCTGACCAAGCTCAGCACCCAAGTAGGGCTAGGATCTGTGTCTCTCAGTTCGGGTTCTTGAGAGAAAGAATCTTATTGGCCAGTTTGGGTCAGATGTTCACTTGGGAACCAATCAACTGTGGCCTAGGAGTGGTGTCATAGGGAACAAACTTGGTGGCCCTGTGGCCATAGTGGATACCTCAGGGAATATAGCTAAGAACACAGTATTCCCCTTTCAAAGCCTCTCTCTCCTCATCTCCAAAATAGAAATGATAGTCATCGCTTTCTTAGAGAATTGTTGTGAACGTAAAATAACGTACATTTAGCTCTTAGCGCTTGTAATTGTCATTGCTTTTATAATTGTCATAAGTATCGATGTTGCTTACTGCGGAGCTGAGCTCAGTACTGAAAAAATGATAGCCCATAGCCCAGTGATGGGCTGAACGACAAAGGCTTCCAAGCCACCCATCTGTGGATTGAAACCTCGCCCCTGGCACTTCTCATCCCTGTCTGTGACAAGTTATTCAACATCTCTGAACTTGTCTCCTCATTTGTAAAATAGGAGTGGTAATAATGATGATCTTGCAGCATCACCGTTAGGAGTACATGATAACCTTGGCGGGTTTAGCAAAATGCCCAGCATATGGTAGGTGCTCAACAAAAGAGCTCTTATCGTCATAATTCTAATTCTTATTATTAAACCACTTATCTAATCAAATAAGTTCCTACCTGGCACAGCCCCCCAGCTCTTCCTTACAACAGGCTAAATCTGATGTACTTTCTCGTCATTGGTGTGTTGGGCACCTGCAGTCCTGGCTACTAATTATTAATAATTTGAAGCTCATATGCCTGCTCCCACTGGTAACTCCGTAGTTAATATTTTCCGAGCTGGGCAGTGCTGTCGTTGGCTTCAAGGTCAGCGGTAGTTTGGAGCGGCAGCGTGATTTTTGCATAGGGCATCGGAGTCCTCGGCTCTTCGCCGGGATCGCGGGTAATTTGGAGCACACACTTCCTCAATCATACGTCCTTTCTGAGCACACAGGGCTGGAACCTCACACTGAGCCTAACCGGCCGTGGCGATCTGGCACCTTGAATGAAAATCATGCTCAAATATGGAGCCACCGTAAGTGCATTTCATTTTCATCTGCCATTTACCTAGAAAGGCCACGGTTCTGATCTAAATAACCTGATGCCTGGTCTTTAAAATGCACTCGCTTGCTCCCTTTCCCGCTTACTAAATCAGGATAAAGAAAAAAATATATACCTTTGCATACAGCGGTGCCTGAACAATTCCCACACCCTGTAATTCTCACATAACCCAGGCACTCTCTCCTCGCTCCTGCAAGACATTTCATAGAAGGATGTGATGCTGACATCTCATATTGGAACAATGTTGCTGCTGTCCGGAAAGATGCCAGGGTGAATTTTCTAGTCAACAGTGAAGGGCCATTAGAAGGGAGGGGAAATTACCCATTTCTGAGCTAATGAACAGCATACATTTAGGGAGAAGAGTTAACATTTTGAATCATGTTCTCCTGCTTATTAATTTCCAACTCTTGACACCGGACATTTTTAGACTTAGACTGAATTAGGCATGCTTTGCTATGGTTTTCAATGCGGTGTTTCATGGTTCCCTGCCTGGAAGATGGTGTGGGCCAGTGGTTAGTCTCCCAGACTTGGAGCTCTGGTTCTCTTGAGTTCAAGTTTGATTCTGGCCACTTTGTACCTATGTGACCTTAGGTGTATTAATAATAGCCATTATATGCCTAGCATATGGGGGGTGTTAATGTAAATGTTGTATTTAGCATGTTCCAAGGAGTGTTGTAAATATCTGTATTGACCCTTTTAATCCTTAGGTTACACCACTGTGAAATTAAATATTCCTTTTACTGGGTTTTCTTTTTTTGTTGTTATTTTGAGGCAGGGCCTCACTCTGTCACCTGGGCTAGAGTGCAGTGGCGTGATGATAGCTCAGTGCAACCTCAAAGTCCTGGATTCAAGGAATCCTCCTGCCTCAGCCTCCCAAGGAGCTGGGATTAAAGGTGTGTGCCACGATGCCCAGCTAATTTTTGTATTATCTGTAGAGAAGAGGTCTTGCTCTTGCTCAGTCTGATCTCAAACTCCTGACCTCAAGCCATCCTCCTGCGTTGGCCTCCCAAATTGCTAGGATGGTAAGTGTGAGCCGCCATTCCTGGCCAGTATTTGTCTTGTTACTCCCATATTAAAGGTAGGAAACTAAGGCATAGTGATGTTGAATAACTTGCTCAAAGTTAAGATGCGATCGGTGATAAAGCTAACATTCCAACTAGGATCTCGAGTCCCGCATCCTGGCTCTCAGCTGGTTGCTCTGCTTAACCTCTTTAAGCATCACTTTTCCCATCTAGAAGGTGACCACGGGACTACTAACTGCTTCTGGGATTGTTGTAAGGCTTAAACATTTGAACGAATGCTTGTAGAGTACTTAATACATGACCCGGAATCTAATATGAATTTAGTTAATGTTGGCTGTCCCTGTGGTTAACGGCTACTTTGTAAAGCCTCTGTCTTGCACAACTCCAAAGGTATCATTCATGTGGAATAGTGTGGCACTCCAGGGACCCTTCGAAGTGTATCCTAGGGGCACCTCCTACCCACAGGCATACTGCACAACCGCCCTGTGGACCTACATTGCTCTAGAGGGAGGGATGCTGTCAGGAGCCCATAGTAGCCCAGAGAATTGGTGGTGAGGCCTGAACCAGGTCAGGGAATAAGGAGCAAGCCTGAGGAACCGATTCAACAAAAGCTTTGTTATAAATGATTCAACACTTTTGAAAGGTCAGCCACCAGCCCAGAAGAAAACCAGGCCAATCAGAAGTAAGAGCCAGGCCTCTGTGCAGGACCAGCTACATCATTTGGGGGGCCTAATACAGAAAGGAAAAATGGGACCTTTTATACAAAAATTAACAATTTCAGATGGCAATAGGCCAGCACTAACCCAAGTGCAGGGTGTTTCTGGGCGTGCAGACCCTGGTACCTGCACAGGTCTAGTGCCCAGGGGGTCAACTCTGTCTCTATGCTACTGTCCCACCCCAACCCCTTGAGCTGGGGGTGGGCAGGTGCTGACTCTGGGGCGTCCCACCTTGAGACTTCATCCACTCATCAGATTTCTCCCTCCAGGGGTGCAGCCAAAAGACAAATATGTGGCAGGTGGAAAAAGACAGTTTGGACTCCAACAACAGTGGGGCAGGGAAGATAAATCTCTAGCTCCAATGAATTGTGATTAACCACAAATACTAAGGGGTGCTTCAGGGAAGCTGGAGTAGGTAAATTGAATTCATGGGGAGGCTGCTCACGAAACCTTCAAGAGCAGTCTCTGTCCGAGAAGATTGATGGGCCGCAGACACGTGTAAGGTTTTCTTGCCCCTACATCAGGCTGTTAGCGTGACGGACTGTGAGCTCCCGGCATTCGTCTGCATGAATAAAAGATGCATTGAGACCCGCTAGACCCTAGCGCCAGGTCCCAAAGCGGCGCCCTCAAAGCTCATGACCCAGAGGCCTGGCTGTGGACACTCCGCTGCTCCCAACACTCACCTGCCAAGCCAGAGATGGCTTTTCTTCTGCACTTGCGTCACCTTTAAGACACTTGGACATGTGTCAGGCCCCCTAAGAAGGGAGGTGGTGTGTGATCTGTGCTGTGTGGACAGATACTTCTGATGTCTGCGACATCCTGAGATGCCACCATCAGAATCCCCTGGGTTAAGACGTCCTCTGGAGTGTCTCTTTATACATGCAGTCATCTTATCTGGGAGAGGAATTGTTAACTGCCGGTATCACCTTCCTGGGAACATGTGATGAGACAATCTGGCTGTTTCCTAGCTGAATCCTGGAGGAATGGGGTACTGATATGGCGAAAGAAGTCTCCCGCACTCATCTGTCCGCTCATCTGATGTTCATGGCCCACTTTCCAGAGAATGAGCCTGCCAAGGTCAAGGGCCTTGGGGACTGGAGGATGCCAGGAATCTGGTGGATGGGACTGTGGGGAGGGCTCCTAGGAGCAAACCTTGTCTGCTTTGCTATGTACAAGCGACCATAGCCACCCCAGAGGTGGGGAAAGACACCTCTGATTAAGACCCTGTCCCAGAAGGTCTATTTCAACACCACTCTACTCACCAGCCCTGACCCGCTCCACGCCTTCCCGCACAGACACATTCAAACACCTGCTATTTCCCTGCCACTGAGCGTTCACTCCTCTGTGCCTTCCACCTGGACCACCCTGGGAGCCCCAGCCCACCATCAGGACACTCACCAGCCTTCCAGGTCCATCCCTGATTCTGCATTCTCCCCGTCTTGTGTCCTGGTCCCTGTGACCGATGGGACTTTGCCCTCCTTTGAGCTTCCTGGGAACTAAGCCACCTCCGTCCCTCCTGCCTGTGGCGCTTTCTGCCCCAGGCACGAGTTACCTCTTACCTTATTCCCCCACCTTACTCCAAGGGCAAGGACTCTCATCTCTTTATTTATTTATTTATTTATTTTTAGATCCCCGGAGCCTAGACGGTATCTGGTCCCAGGAAGTGTTTTTGTTGAGCTGAAGTTTGTGCCCTGGCTGCAGACTGCTCCGGGCACCCAGTGGGTGACACCACCTCACCACCATTTTTCGAAGGGTTGTTTCACTGGTTTCCTTTCTCTGCACATTTCGGTCCCCTGGAACCCACTTGCCATATCTTGGTTCCTTGAATTTCCTGACCCAGGTTGGGATATAGATGGAATAAAGGGGCTTTTAATATTGCGATATAATTCATGCGCCATAAAGTTCTCCATTTTAAAGCGTCCAATGCGGTGATTTTTAGCACGTTCGCAAAGGTGTGCAGCTATCACCACTATCTGACTCCAGAAGGCTCACAGCACCCTAAACAACGAAGGGGCTTTTGGTTAACTTTAAGCATTGTCCAGAAGTCATTCAAGTCAGCCAGGGATGTAGTCTTCCCCCCTAGGTCTCCCAGAGTTGGAGAGTGAGGGGGTGAGGGAGAGACCAGGCCTGGATTGCATCCCCGTGGCTTCCTCTCCTTCCCAGCCTCATCCTGCCCTGCCCATTCCCTGTCCTGCTCACCTTGCCCTTAACAGAGAGCCCAGTGCTCACAACGGCCTTGAGATGCTTCTGAATCATCAGACGCCGGCCTGCTTTGAGCTCTGTCCTGTCACCATTAATCTGCCAGGACAGCCTTTCTCCTGGGGCACTTTATTAAGATGTCATCACCGAGAAGCAGAGCTGGTAGTGGGGGCTCCTCTTGCCAGCTGGGGGGCCCAGGTCAGTGGCTGAGTCATCAACACTTCCATATGGGAAGAGCTCTGCTCATTTCTTCCTCTGTCCCAAAACATCACCTAGGGACTCACCCTGACATGACTCTGGATTTCCAGTCTTGCCTGTTGGCGGGCCTGTGCCCCCATCCCAAATGCCCTCCTCAGCACTAGTGGGCCCAGGAACCAACACTCTACTTATCAGACTGGGGTGGAGCAATGTCACCCCAGTCACCACACCTGTCTCTGGTCCCCATCATCTCTTTCAACTTGCCCACACAGCGCCTGATAACACAGTAGGGAAAATACCCTGACGTCCACTGAGGACGGTGATGTGGGCTCAGTCACCAGGAGAATGCAGAAGCCAAAGGGGCGACAGGGCTGGGCAGGCTTCCGGAACATCCCGGCCTAGAGAACGGCTCCCGGCTGCCCCAGCACGGTGCCACCAGCCTTTGATCTCTGAGCACACGCTGCTTGACTCTCACCTGCACGCGTGATTCCGGCAGCAGTGGCTGTGGGGTCGCTGTCGCTGCTGTGTGATCTGCTGGCCGTGGGGGTGGGACTCTCCTTTCCAGAGGAGCAGCTGCGTTAGCCAGCGTGACCTTGGTCAGTGCTTTGGGGACTTCAATCGCATGACTGTGACTATACTTTGCAAACACCCATTCCGGCCCCTTTCCTGTTCCTCCCGCCTCCCCTGCCTTTCCCCACCGCCACCCACCTAAGCACGAGACTGCCTGCGGCTGCCACATGGAGGACATGAATCAGAATTGCCACCTGGATGGAAAGGTGGATCATCCAGAGGTGGCCAGCCACTCCTTCATCCAGTTAGTGGTTATTTGTTGAGCAACTACTGTGTGCCAGATACCATGCTGGGGGTAAGACAGTAAAAACACAAAAGCTAGCAGCCCTGCCTATGAGAGTCCCATGATTATTTGTTAGCCGGCAAGCAGACGAGAGTATCAGTAACCACGTGAGGTTGGAAGAACTCTGTGGCCATCTCCCAGATGTAGTGGAAGCTGAGAGCATCTCCACCTGTAAGTCAGGTGGCTTCCACAGGGAAAGACCCTTAGCATCATGAGGAGCCAGAGGATACAGGGAAAGGTGTGCCAAATAGGAGGAACAGCATGCGCAAAGGCTCAGAGGCAGGGAGAGCAGCATGCATTCAACTCTGGGGTATAGTTGGTGCAACTGCATTGGGAAGGCAGCCAGGGAAGTAGGGGTCAGGATAGGGAGGTCTCTGTGTGCTGTGCCAAGGTGGTGAGGGCTACTGATGGCTTTTGGCAAACAGGGATGGACCCCCAGGTCCCACAGTGACAGGGAGGAGGAGGCCCTAACATCATTAGGAGACCCACTGCATTGGTCATAGAAGGAAATGATGGCTAAGAAAATTGAGTCTCAGTGATGGGATCTCTGGGGGTAGCCTGCCTTTGGTGGACAGAGGAAGGACAGGTTTGACAGGGGAGCTTCAGGGACCCACAGAGTGCTGTGGCATCATCATAACTTAAGGCAGCCTCAAACTCCTGGGCTCAAGTGATCCTCCCGCCTCAGCCTCCTGAGTAGCTGGGACTACAAGTGCATTCCTGGCTAATTATTATCGTATTTTTTGTAGAGATGGGGTCTCACTGTGTTGCTTAGGCTATTCTTGAACTCCTGGCCTCAAATGATCTTCCTATCTCAGCCTCCTGAGGATTACAGGCATGAGCCACCACCCCAGGCCCCCCCAGCCTCCTTTGAGGAAACACTTCAGAGACTGTCCTTATGCTTCCTGGGTGACTTCTGCATCCCCTTGCCCCATGCCCTTCAGTAGTTAGGGGTTGAGGACCTAGAGCCAGACTAGTTGGGTTTGGACCCTGCCTCCCCTCATTAGCTCTGTGACCTCAACTTATCTGCCCTGTCTCTGTATCTGCCCACCTAGCTGCAATATGGGGGTGAGAATACTGAGAGCTCCTGCTTATGGAACTACTGTGGTGACTAAGTGAGTGTGTCTCGGCTTCGAATGGCTTGTGGCGTAGAGTCAGTGTTTGATAAACATTTGCTTTTACTCTTCCTGCGAAGAGCTTTCCTTACCCTCTGCGGCTCAAGACAGATCCAAACAGGGCCCAGCTTATGTCATATGGTCACTGGTGTTCTTGTCTGCCTACATGGAAACAAATGACTTTGAGACTCCTGAGGTGCAGGATCCCCCGGATAGCCCCCAAGGGTGCCCTCTGTGTGGGTCCTTTCCTGGCAAACGGGCCTCCCTGTCCCAGGCTGCCCCCACCCATCAGTACCCTATGAACCCAGACAGCCTGCAGCCTCCACCTGAGGAAATTAAAAACGAAATTGGTTTTTTCAGCGTAATCATAGGCCTGACCTTTTGTTCATGAGCAGTTATATAAGTGGCATTTGTTGAAATCTCACCTCGAGCTTCTGCTCTCCCATCCCAGGCTCCTAAGGACACAGCCTCGTTGGGAGATGGCCTCCCAGACCCAACCCATGCCCCCAAGCATCTCCTGTAAGAGTAGCAGTCAAGGCTCAGCAAGAGGGTCACTCATTTCATGGAAAGCCTGGGGTGGGGGATTTCTGGCTTTAATCTAACCCAGACACTTAGAAAGCAACAAAGATGGGGAAATCCCTAAACATTCCCACAGCGTCCAAAATGAAACCTCGGCAGCCGTCCCCAAAGTGTCTACCAGAATCGCTGACCACTATCTACAAAGGGTCAAAAGGCCACAGATGCCTAGATCTGCAGCAACCCCCCACCCCTGGGGTGCAGATTCATACTGCGTAACTTCTGCAGACCTCACTCCCTGTCACCTGCAGGAGCGAGAAAGGAGATGAGTCTCAGAGAGACCCCAACTTTACTGAAGGAAGAAAGAGGTTCGAACAGATGGTGTGACCTGCCCCCTTCTCTGTAGCGTGACTGTGCAAAGAGAAGTGAGACCCGAGTCAGCTCAGTGGTGACAACAGCTCTCAATTGTGCAAGGGAAATGCCCAAATGTGCAGACGGAGGCAGCATCACCAGCCACAGTGACGTGAGCTCTGCGGACCTAGCGCTTGGCGGCCACTAGGGTAGCAAACGCAGAGGTAGAAAGGGACAGGGTAGTGCTGTTTTTCATTGAACAGTGTTTTTTCCAGGATGTGCTGGGGGGAGGAAGAGGGTGCTGGAATCTCAGAAGCCAGTGAGGAAGGGATTATAGAGCCCATCGGAACCCAGGGTGTGAACAAGCGAGTGAACACAGCATGGAGCTCACAACACGTCAAATCGGGAAAAGCGAGCACGGTCTCGCTCACTTCTATTACTTATGTCACAAGCCTTTTTTCTCCTTTTTAGTCTATTCTGCAAATAGAGGGTCTATAACGTCAAAGCACAGAGTGTCAGCCCTAGAGTCGGGAAGGGCCAGGTTGTGACTTCACCCCTGATTAGTGATCAGACCCCAGGCAAGTTACGTCTCCAAGTCCCAATTTGCTCATCTGAAAAATGGGCCTTGTACAGCTACTACGTGGATTTGTTGTGAGGATTTAATGAAATAATCCTTAGAAGGATTATTTTTAAATAATCAAAAGGCACCAACTCTCAGCATTTACTTATCAAAAACTGTAATACAGTGCCTGGGATGGACCCAGGAACCCTTCGAGGTGCTTCTAGGCACTAATGTGATTACACTTCATAATACACCAGGAAGGATAGACTAATATTTTCTCTACTTTACAGGTGGGGAAACTGAGGCACAGGGAGGTAACACAGGTTGGGATTGCCAGAGGCAGGATTTGGACCCGTGCTTGCAACCTCCATCTACACTCCACTCAGCTGCCTCTTATACAGTGTCGGATCACCTGCTCTGTGCTTGCCCTGGGACAAGGCCCCAAATCCAGTGGGAAAGCTCCCAAAATCGTGGTCCTGTCTTTACATTGCTTGCCGTCTTGGTGGAGAGCCCACCGTCTCATGAAGCCCTTTACTTAAAAGGTAGAAAATAATTAAGTCGTTCAGTATCCAAGCAACTTTAAAAATCTGGTCAGTAAACATCCTCCTCCCCATGCAGAAATTCATATTCCTCAGAGGTGAACTTTACTTGCTTTTTCAGAGTTAGAGAAACAGAGACTCAGTAAGATTGTGTTTGTTATTTTAAACTACTGACATTGGTGGGCCTGTTTGTTACTGCAGTATAACCCGTCCTGTGCTGCCTAATACACCCTGTCAATAGCACTTTCTATCTAATTTGCACAGTATGTGTTCAGAGGAGATGTGCAAAGAATTCTTGTTGAGGTGAACTCCATCAACTGAATCGCTTGGGGGGCTGCAGAAATTGAAATGGGTATTTTCATCTCTTCTGCCCAGAAAGGCTTCATTTGGGACACCTGTGGGAATGACTGTTCCGCTTTCATGTTAGCTGATTTTTAAAGCTTTCATTAGCTATGATAAATTATTCAGAAAAGAGTAACACTCGAAACCTCTTTAGAACATTGACGTGGTCCGGCAGTAAATGAATGGAAAAGTACCTCCAGGTCTGAGGCTAACTTCCATTTAATTTTTAGAGGACCCAGTCGAGTTGTTAAAATGATCAGAAACGGGCTTGGCCAGAGCCAGGTCTGCAAAGAAGGGGATGTTATTGCCTCCTAGACCATTAAGTTAATCAGATCAAGTTGATGTCAAGAAAACAAAATTTCTCCTGTGATGATGGGCTCAGGATATAATTAAAAAGTGGATTTGACTTTTATCTGGAAGCCCCTTAAGAACGTCTTTTTTTTTTTTTGAAAAGTAGGCGTGAATGAAATAAAAAATTTAATGTACAATTTAGTTTCATTTCGGAAATCTTACACGGTATTTTACAGGAAGCCTTGGAGACCCTGATCAGAATTCCTTTCCCTGAGTTCATTTTCATATCTTCATGTTCATCTAATGAAACAGCATTATATAATAGATGTCCCCAAAGGCCATATTGAAGTTATAAATATCTGACATGTTTCTTCCACTGAATTTTGGAGATGCTGTCAGAATATCTGTATCCCTAGGGAAGGACTAGTGTCATGGGGACTCAAGACTTAGATGTTTTGGGAATGGGATGGTCGTCTCGTAGGGAGCCACCTGGGAAGATGGCAGGGATTTAGGGTAGCCCAGAATCCCAAGCCTAGTGTGGCAAATGTCAAGGTTTTATGATCTCAAAACCAAGAATCACATATGACTCAGCAGTTCCGTTCCTAAGCCTGTGTCCATGAGAACCGAAAACATGGGTCCTCACAAATACTTGGACGTGAATATTCACAGTAGCTCCATTTATAATTAGCCAGAAGGTACGGACAACCCAAACACCCATCAACGAAAAGATAGATAAGCAAGATGTGTTCTACCCGTACAATGGAATAATTTTCAGCCATCAAAGAATAAAGTACTACTGATACATGGACGTCCCTTGAAAACCATTATGCTCGGTAAAGGAAGCCAGTCGCAAAATACAGACTACACGTGGGATTCTATTCGCAAGAAATGTCCAGGATAGGGAAATCTGTAGAGATTAGGAGTTGCCAGAGGCTGAAGGAGGGGAAATGGGGAATGCCTGATAATGGGTAGAGGTTTCTTTTACAGAGTGATGAAAATGTTCTGGAATTAGGTAGTGGTGGTGATAGTTGGTTAGGGTTAGGGTATATTGGGAATACCCTTGGGAATATTCTAAAAGCCACTTATAAGGGTGAATGTTATGATTTGCAAACTTTATCTCAAAGGAAAAAATGAAGGAGAAAAACAACCATAAGTGAGGACCGCGGTGTTAGGATGAATGATCCCAACCATGCTGGCAGACAGGCCTGCACCGAATCCCGACCTCCGTGACCGGCGGCCCTCTAAAGCCAAGCATGGCCCTCTCGGGGAGTTTCAGCACCCCGAGGTTCTCTCTCTATAGCGTCTCAACAAGCTCCCTGGGGAAAGTTTTCACTTTTCTGGCTTTAGGGAGTCAGGAGCAGGAAAAAGGCCATGTGGTTATGATGAACGTGACCTGCATCCCTGTTCCCAGAAGGTATCCACACACAGGTGTGCTCCAGGTGTGAGGGGGCTAGCTGAGTCCCTTCACCTTAGGCCAGGGCTTTTCAACTGCTGTGCCCCCCCAAATTTTTGAAGATCATTCAATTATTTTAGAAAGGTGTTCAGAGCATAACAAGTATATTCTTTTTTCACTTTCTTTTTTTTTTTTTTTTGAGACAGAGCCTCAAGCTGTCCCCCTGGGTAGAGTGCCGTGGCATTACAGCTCACAGCAACCTCCAACTCCTGGGCTCCACCGAGTCTCCTGCCTCCGCCTCCCAAGTAGCTGGGACCACAGGCACCCGCCACAATGCCCAGCTATTTTTTGGTTGCAGCCGTCCTTGTTTGGCGGGTCCGGGCTGGGGATTCAAACCTGCCACCTTAGGTGTACGTGGCTGGCGCCTTAGCCAGTTGAGCTATAGGCTCTGAGCCCACTTTCTTTTTTTGATCAACATAATTTAAGCGTGCCGCAGAAGTTTAACTATAGGTTCAAGTGTGCTGTGAGATAGAAAAGGTTAAAAAACTCTGCTTTAAGCCTTTCTGAGAGCTCCTAGGATTGCAAGGGAGGTGTGGTGATTTTGCTGGATCTTCCACAGACCTCCATTTTCCAGCAGGGGTACAGGGGCCTCTCAGGATGGTGGCCATTTATCAGGAAGGCTGTGACAGCCTGCTGAGACAGACACTAGTGAGTTTGCAAACCTGGGACTTGCTGTAGGGTCTCTCTTTCATCTCCCGTCCTCTGCACTAAAGAGGGCCGTCCTCAGGACCTTTCCAGAACCACCCTCTGCACATCCTGCTTTTCAAAATAATCTCTTCTGGGAAGCTTTCTTCAACTCTCCCCATGCAGTGATTTTCAGCAGGGGTAGAGGACAATTCTGTCCCCCGCTGCCCAGGGAACATCAAGCAATATCTGGAGACTTGTTTGCTTGTCACAGCTGGTTTGGGGTGGGGGGCGGTGTGTGCTACTGGAATCTGATGAGCAGAGACCTGGGATGCTGCCAAACAACCTGCGCTGCCCAGAACAGCCCCCAGGACAAAGACGTGTCTGGCCCCAGAGGGCAGCAGTGCTGAGGCTGAGACACCTGCTCCCGTGGTGACAGGGACAGGCTCACTGGGCACTGCCCAGCACCGCTGTCCACATGTGCAGTTCCCACACTGGCAGTTTACAAGGGGGACATCTCTATAGGGCCTGACCCTGTTTGGCCAGCTGGCTCCTTTTAAGGGTCAAATGCAGTCTTTAATGGAACAAGGAGGCTGATGCGAGGAGCCCCGGCAGGGAGGCCCCTTGTTCTTGTCATCATTTTCTTGGGTGCATACATGGTGGAATAAGAAGTGAATGGGGAGGGAGTGGCACTGACTTTGATCCTGGACCTGTCCCCAACCCACAAGTCCCCTGACCTCTCCCGGCTTGATTCCCTCAATGCTAACATGGAAATGTCACTCTCTGACCTTGACAGATTATGTAGGCAGATGGGATTTCAAAGAAAAGGGAGAGCTTGTCATTCCTATGTCCAGGATTACATCATGGCTACCAATAACTGAGGCAAACACCCCCCTAAAGATCTCCCTTCGTCTGCACAGTGTCCTTATGAGGATGTATCAGTGTCCCCATTTTACAGATGAGGAAAGTGAGGCTCAGAGAAGTGAAGCAAGTCTGTTCTAAGTCAGCAGGTGGTGCTCAGCAGAGGGAGGATTCCAACCCAGATGTAGCCGACAGGGTTCTTCATCACTGTCTCCTGCTGTCTCCATGACCCATGAGTTCCGACTATGCCTATGTCCCCAGAGTACTAGTTGACCCTGATACTCGGGATTCAGAAGGGCCATCATTGGAGGCCCCTGGACCAGGACTGTGGGTCAGGGAGCAAGGCACTGAAGCTGCCATTCTCCTTCAGGCCTGAATTGCTTGGGGCCAGTTGAGCCGGGGGTACGGGGAAGCAACAAGCGCTGCCACCCCCCTGGAGTGAGAGCTTAGCCCCTAGTGCCCGAGGCTTGGTTTGTCCTCCGTGAGTGATGCCCCAGCTCAGTCTCTGCATCTGAAATGAGGCAGAGCGAGGAGTGGGCCCCATAAATCCAGCTTCCTCTGGGGAGTCATGCTGGTGCTTTACAACTGTCCTTCCTAGTGCTGCTCTCATGGTCTGGAGGGAGATGGAGGGCTCACTTCTCTGCCCTCTTCTCTGGGGTGGCCTGGAGCTCCACACTCCTGCTTTGGAGCCTTGGGTTGCAGCTAGCAGGCGAGAGCCAAGGTGGCCTTCCTTACCCAACCTGGTCCGTGTGCCAGGACTTAAGGAGCCTCCGGGCAGATCCTAGCCCCCTATCAAAACCCACCCACACCCCTAAACCAGGGAGGTGCTGCCCCCTGCCCCTCCCAGGGCCTGCCTTTCCTCCCCTGGCCCTGCCTATTCCTCCCTGAAGCCTCATCTGGCCTTCTGTCCCATCCCCCACCCACAGCTCTAACCTGGCCACTTTGGCCTCTGAGTCTGGCTCCAGGCTCCCAGGTAGTACGGTTTGACCCTAGATGGCATCTTTAGACATGGTCTGTGCCATCCCCCCTCTGCCCTTGGCTCCCAGAAGCCTCTGTAGAGGAGGGATCTGGGGAAACTGTAAATAAGAGGGAATTGATTCAGGCAGCGGGATGAGCTCTTTGAATGACAGGGATGGGCGATGAGCATGTTCACAAGGGTCAGGACTCGGGCAGCCAGGAGACCAGGGAGCAAAGACCTACGGACGGTCTTATCGGGGTTCTGCCCTTGGGTCACACGACCTCTGGGCTCTTAAGACTTTGTGTCTCACTACCCAAAACTCCAGTGCCAGGAACAGAGGGCCCAGTGGGGCCACCCAGCCTGAACCTCATGAACTGCGGGGTGCAGGGGCAAAAATAACAGATGTCAACACCTTGCCCCTATTTACGAAGCCCTGATCCCTAAAGGCCCCAACACTCACCTTGGGACACATCAGGCTCTTTCTTCCAACTTTTCCAGAGTTGGCACCAGAGATACTCTTGTCAGGAAGCTTGAGCTCTGAGTAGCGGATATGGGCACGAGCTTTGGTCATAGCCGAAAGCGAGGATGACATGCCAGCTCTGCTGCTGCTTCTGCTTTGACTTAGGGAAGCCCTTTGACCTCTGAACCTCAGAGTCCTCTGTAAAATGGGGAGTAAACCATCCTTGTCGCTCAAGGAGATTGTGAAGATTGAAGAGTGTATTAGTCAGTGCACAGGAGCTAAGGGGCTAGAACAGAAGTCCTGGAAGGCACAAACCAGCCACATGTGTGTTTTTCTCTTCTGTAAGTGTCCAGAGGTGGTGGCCCAGGGTAGCTCTGCCCCATGGGGCTGTCTGGAGACTGACATTCCTTCACCCTGCTGCTCTGTCACCCACTGCTGTGCTGCCCCCGATGAAGCTGACTCTTCCTCCCCTCACCAGCCTACAGCAGGAGGAGAAGGGAAATAGAGGCTGATTTTTAAAATGCATATGGTCTGTAAGTCCATGCACCTCTGCCACCCCCTTCCCATTGGCCAGAACGTGCCACATGGCTGAACTTAGCTGCAAAAGAAGCAGAAAAGTGGGGTCTCTAGGCTACCACAGGCCTGGCTCTGGGATGGGAACTGGAGTCCAGGAGTGGGGTTTGGAGACAGCAGTTCATAGCTCCCCACAAAGGGGAAACATACTAGGAGACAGTTGCAGGCTTTGCCAGTTGTGAGATAATCAAACAAAGAACAATTAACATAGCCTTTTGCATAGTAAGAACTCCGTGAAACGGTAGCTGTCATTGTTCTTAAGAGGATCAAGCAAATCATCTCTCATCTCAGTGTTCCTGGAGGCCAGACCAGGATATAAGTTAAATGTACAGCCCCTGATGTTTTCTCTCCCAAGGCCACTTTTCTCGAAGGCCTTGGAACCACTAGCCAGAGGAATTTCCCAGGGGCCCTCCAGCCTTCAGGGAAAAGCTCTCAGCTCCTCAAGGGCATGGCCAAACCTCTCCCAGGTGCACTGACACCTCTGCCTCCTTTGTCTCCACATCTGCTGCCAGCTCCTTGTGGGTCCAGCATGCCACAGAGGCAGCTAGACTTGACTGGCAGCTTAGGGGCAGGAGTCTTGACAACCATCGTGGCACGTCAGCCCATGGCCTGCTGTATTCCTTTTCATGGACATCTAATTACATTTCTTTTTCATCAGTTGTCAGGCCAGCTTCCTGACAGAACACAGAATTATGCTTGAAGCCAGTCATGGCCTATGGACACCTTTTCATTTGGACCTTCCCAGCCAGATGGCTTTCAGAGAACACAGATTCAGGGATGATGAGCAGGGGAGACCCTAGGAGGCAGAGGGAGTACACAGATGCAGACAGGAACCACCTTCCATTTTCTTCACTGTCACCAGTCCCCATCTCAAAATAAACCAAGCCTCTCGACCATGCTGTTTTAAAGAATTTGGGTATATTCAATTATTTATTGCTCTGTACAGAATCTAATGCATACTCCCATCCTAACCACCACTGTCCCTGTCTAATCTTGAGCTACTTTGGGGGAGTAGCTTAGGAGGGACCTATTGGGCACCTTCATCTTGTCTAAAGTTTGAAGCCACTGGACTAGAACATGGCAGAACTGGGTTTGAACCCACATAGGCTGAGGTAGTGTTTATGCCCATAACCACTTGGCAGCTGTATAGAGAGAATATGAACTCAATCATCCTACCCTCCTTCCCATGTGCCTACCTGTCCTGCAGAGGCCAAAATGCTGGGAGATTTGTGTCAGGACTCCCTTGCAGCTAGATCTGCATGGGATTCAGTTTTTATCAAGCAGACAAATTCACATATGATGAGAAGGTTGGTGTGAGGTGAGGCCACTTCTGCTGGCTGGCATGTTTCCAAGGCACTTGGTTTCTCTACAGTCATTTCAACAGCCTTGCTGTGCAGTGTAAGACTTGAGAAGGGGGCCTAGTATGAGATATTTGGCTGGTGCAGACTCTGGTAGGCCCAGCATGGTCCCAGGGGAAGCAGCCGGAGGGGGGCAGTTCCCTGATTGTGGCAGAGGAGGTAAGGTTCTGGGACTGCCCAGCTTAGGATTCCTGGAAAAGGCAGCAGCCACCTCAGGAGTTTAGTTCAGCAGTGTGGCTTTGGGAGTCCTTCCTGAAAGCTCTGCTTCTTTAACTCTTTCTACAATTTCGTACCCATGTAGCATCCTGTAATAAATGCCTTCTTTCTTGAAGTAGCTGTGATAGAGTCCATTCACTGAACTCAGCCTAACCTTTAACCCCACAGGTTCATGGAAGAGCAGACCAGAATGTAAACCTTCTGTGGGCAGCTCACCCCCAAAAGGAAGGGATTAGGAAGGGCTGCTCCATGTGCTGTGTACTCACCAGGCAAACAAGGCAGTCCTACCTGGGGTAGGGGTGGAGCTCACGGGCAGTGAATGAGGAGCTGATGGAAAGAATCAGCTCGAATTTTCCAAAACCGAGAGTCTGTGAGTGAGTCTGTGAATAAAGCACTGGATTGCTGTACAGGTGGCAGGTGTGACAGATCATGTGACTCTGGGTGCAATGAGACAGAATAGAAAGTTCCCCTTGGGGGACTCTCAGGAGTAGGAGAAGTTGTTCCAGAATAAAGATGTTTCTAAATATAATAACTGGTGCTTTGTTTCTTTTAGACTTGACACTTTTCAAATCCTTGAACTCTGGGGAAAGACATATCTCTGAGATGTATCATTATAAAAAGGAGCCATGTTATTTGAGATACTTAGAGACACCGATGACTGAATACCCAACAGAGTCTTAAACAACGAGTCCGTTTTTCCTACAGAACAAAAAGTCTTAAGTCTTCAAACTTGGTCTAGGGCTCAGCAATGTCGTTGAGGACCGAGATCCTTTCTGTTTCCTCCTCTTCCTCCTCAGTATGTTGGAGAAGTTTTCCTCATGGTCACAAAATGGCTGCCACAGCTTCAAGCATCACATCCTCCCTCATAAGCCTGTTGCCCAGAGAGGAGAGAAGAGGGTTGTGGTTAGAACAATAAGAACAACAAGAAAGACTTTCTAGTCACATGACTCTGCTTTATCAGGGAGGAAAACCTTTCCCAGAATCTCCCAAGCCAACTTGTTATAGACCAGAACAGGGTCACGTGCCTGTTCTTACTCCAATTGCTGGCAAAGAGGAATGGGATGGGCAGGGCCAATTTCTCAACAGAGAATCTCTCAAACAGAATTGGAGGCTGGTGGTGTGGAATGAGGGGAGTGGTATTGGGCAAGAGACCATCAGCCATGTGGTGCAATGCAGAGGTGCCCAGAGCACTTGTGGAGGTGAGGTGTGGGTGAGGTATGGTGTGCCAGGATCTGCATCCCCCCCTTCTCACTCTGTGTGACTTTGTCTTCTTCCTTCACTGTCTGGCTTCCAGGTGTCACTCCTGGCACATCCTGTGTCCCTGTTGGAAGCAGCGTCATTCCCTGCTTCCGATTTTACCTTTAACTTCACGTAAATCCTGCAGCTTGGAGGGAAGGGATGCACTTACTGGACCTGCCAGTGTCTATTACTGAATTGTAGGTACCCTGTTCTAGAAGTATTTCTAAATCCATTTTCCCCTAAATTGGCTACAGCCAGCCCCGGATTCCTATTTTGATCTTTTAAAACATTTTCTGGTTAGTGGAGTAGGCTTTGCTGGGATAACCAGAGCTGCAGCTTCACCTGGTGTGAAGCCAGGCTGTGCAGTGCACAGTCCGTGGGTGGGGGTTGCTGCGCACCTGCAGACCGTGGATCAGGGCTGTGGCTGGGCGGCTTGCCCTCTGATATCACCCTGTTGTAAGCCATGATGAGGGTGGGTCTGTTATTTAGCCAGGTCTCTGCCACTGAGAGGTCTCCACAATCATCAGCTTTGTCACATGCTATGAAATAACCTGAGCTAACACATTAGATTGGTATTTCTCAACCTCAGCACTGATGACATTGGGGCTGGCTAATCCTTTATTTTCAGGGGGCTGCCCTGGGCATTGTAGGTATAGGAATGTCCCTGGCCGCTACCTACTAGGTGCCAGGAGCCACTCCCTCCTTCTCCGAGGAATAATAATATCTCTAGAGAACCTCTGGGGGTGATGCAAAATGACCCCCAGTTGAGAACCTCTGGGCTGGAGGATCACGGAGGGGGGAGCTGAGTACCTTGAGTGCACGGGCTCCCCTGGCTGCCTTTCCTAAAATGGACCGTGGCCCCCATCCACCAGGCCTCTCTCCATCCCCCTATCTTGCTTCATTTTCTTTGTAGCCCTTCTCACACACTAGATCTCATCGTGTTTGTTTGTTCATTATCTCTCTTGGCCCTGGACTATGAGTATGTGGGGGCCCTCTGCCCACCAGATCTGTTGTCTTCTTTGCAGGATCCCTGACACTCAGCCAGTGCCCGGTGCATTGTTGGGGGCGGTTAGCCACTACTGGTTCAATGATGAGTCTGAGAGTTCCATGGGGGTCCCTGCTTGGAACCCTTTCGTGAAGGTCCACTCTGTTCCTGTCGCTCTCATGGACGCTTCTCCTCCATTTGCTCATGTAGCCTTACAAATAAGGACATTGCAGTACAGCAAATTCCAGGGACAAACTTCTGGCAAAAGATAGAGGCAGGGTGTGAACTTAAGTCTGCCTGATTCCAAGGTCTGGCTTGTTTAGGGACCCCAGACAGCCTTCCCAAGGACAGGAGGATGGCTTAGAGGGGCTCTATGATTTGAGGCACCATGCAGGAAGGCTGAGGAATGAGAACACCATCTTTTCAGGGTGGACAGGTCACGTCCAGCCTCCACCTGCCAGCTCAAATGGCCCAAGAAGTCGGTTTGTGTCCTGGAGCTGGACGGAGCACCCAGGCTGGCTCATCCTTCTGAGGGCGTAGGACTTACAAGGCCCCAGAGAACTCCATTCTTTTCCCAATGTAGAGATTTATGGACCCACTGTTCTTCAGTGGGCTCCAAACTATTTCTTTCTTTCCAGAGGGAAACCGCTATCCAAACCTCTCAGCCGTTTCCCCATCAAAGCAACGCTTGAGACATGTGGCCCTGAGGAATTCCCCACCCTCCCCCAATCCACAGGGCAATTAGAAGAAAATTCTGGGTTTGAGCAGGATTTTTGCGGTGTTTTTCCTTCCCCGCCCCCTCCCCTCCACAGTAATTAGCACTTCAGCTTTCTCTTGTGGTATTTATGTGTTTATACAACACAGTTCATTGTTTCCAAATGTTAGTCAATTCTAACTGTAAATCAAGCCCCAAATCTTGAATCTCATTCAAACTCACAAGTTGATTCCGCACAAATAAATCATAAGAGGGTGGGAATGTTATAAAAGTAGAAAAACAATTCCTACTCGAACGTTGTAAAGGCAGCTCTTGGAACTCCTTAGTGAGTACATTAAAACAATTATCAGCCTTGTGCAGCATCTCATAGTATGTTCGCATTTTAAACGAAGTCAGTTGAAAGTTTATTTGGCTAAGAAGAATTAATACGGTGAGTGCTTTCCAGTTTTGCAAAGCCTTTTTTTGTTTTTAGCATATTGTTTAATCTCTGACAATATCCTTTTTATGTAGGGAAGCAAGTTAGTTAGCTAAATTTCATCAATGCCAAGCTATATTTTGTTCCCATTTTTATCTCCGAAATAAGGATACGTCTTAAAATTAAAGGGATGGCAGTTTAATTGGCAGCTTTATTTTCATAACGGTAGTTTAGAGTTAACAAAGTGCAGACGATGATGGTCCTTGTTTCACAGGGGAAGTGACAACCCCTGAGATGTTACAGACTTGGCCCAAGGTCATGCAGAGAATCAATGGAAAAACGAGAACTTGAACCTAAGAGGGGACCTTTAACAGGGTCACTGAACTGCCCCTTGCACAAGATTATCCTAATAACTGAAGAATGGAGAACTTTTGTTTTTCTGAAAAGAGTTTGCAGGTTTGGAGGCAGAGCAGACCTGCTTAAAGGGACAATGAAGATTGCCACACCTTTCTTCTCTCTCTTTCCCAGCCTTTCCTTAGGATATTTAGGTACGATTATTTTGAAAGTTGTCCCAATATTAGAGTCTCCTGGCAGGCCAGCCTCCTATGGCTACCTTGAGCAAATTTGGAAATGCCACTCTGACTCCAGATGGACTCAGTCCCACACTATGACACAGGGCTTGGAGAGAGGAGCTCAGACTAGGTTTCAGCCATTTTCACCTGTCAGCTGATCTTCTTGTACAGCGCACATCTTGAGCAACTGTACACAGCATCCCTCTGCACAGGGCACCTAAAAGTCTCCAGCTGGTCTTCTGTGGAGGAGGAGTAGAACAAGAATGCTTGAGAGAAGGAAGATGTGGACAAATTCAGGAATTATCTTTCTATCCCAGATCACATTCATTGTCTAGGCCTGATTGATTTTTGTTCTGATGAAGTCTTAACCTGTGAAAACTTTGACCAATTTTGGTTCTCAGAAAAGAAATGGAATGCTTGAAGAAACTCGAATAGTCTTAAGAAATTCAAATACGGTCTTATTTTTAATGGTCTTTCTGGGCCTATTTCTGAAGACATGCCCTATTAGCTAAGCCAACCAACCATCAGCATTAGCTTGCTGTACTATTTGAAGTACTATTTGGGAGGGCAGAAAGAGCTTGTGTTCAGAGCTTATTCAGAGCTGAGTTCAGATTTGGGTCTCTGCTGTTTTCCAGCTGCTCACTCTACAAAAGTGCTAAATATCTCCAGAACCTCAGTCTCTTCATCTATAAAGTAGGTATGTTAGATCAAGGATGACTGCGTGTTCTTTGCTGTTCCTCCCGTTAACAGGTAGTATCTAATTCTCCTCCCTCTGAATCTGGATTTGCCTTAATGATACAGTGGACTACTGGAACATGGCAAAAGTACATCTGGGAACCTCTGAGGCTGGGTCATATATAAAGCCTTGAGGTTTCCACCTGGACTTTTTGGAACTCAGCCGCCATGTTGGGAGGCAACTCAAGCAGCCCCATGGAGAGGTCTACATGGAAAGGAACCAAGGCTTGAGGCCGACAGCCCCAGCTGAGCTCCAGCTGACAGCTGCCACTAACTTGACAGCCCTCTGAGTGAGCCACCTTGGAAGTGGATCTACTGGTCCCCACTTGAGCCACCTCAGCTGGTTCCATGTAGCACAGAGATAAGAGGTCCCCATCTACCCCTGTCCAAATAAACAACTGTTATTATTTTAAGTCTGTGCATTCTGGAATGGATAAATGGAACACTAGGGGTAAAAATAACACCTCACTCAGGAGGCGTGTCAGGAATTAAATGAGACTGGAGATATACAGCACTTGGGGTTCAGCCCAGTGCCCAGTGGGTGCTCAGTGAAGCCAGGTTTGCTTTCCTTCGCCATATAAGTAAGCAATGGCTGATCCACTAAATTATTAATTATTTTTCCTGCTGTTGTTCTGCTCATCCCCTGGGACGAGGGGGCCAGGGCTTCAGCATAACTTAGAGTTCATGAGACCCCCCCCACTGCTATGTATAAGCGGGTGATGCTGCTGTCATCCACCATCATTTGGGTGAAGATAATCATTAGACCATCCTCCCTGATGTCCCCCCAGGGGCAGTCTTCTTAGATTTGAAGCTGACGACTTGCCACAATCCCAGAAGAGGGTGAATAGGACACATGGTTGAAGGCTGCTGCTTCTCTTGCTCCCTGCTGACCATGGGAGACTGGCCTCCCAGTCAAGGAAGAGGCTTCCTTGAAAACCCAGCAAAGGCTACATGGCCCCGTTCTGGAAGAGGGATTGAGTGCAGCAATGCCAACTCCCTGGCCCCAATCTGTGGGGCCAACCTTTCCCTAGGTGCTTATGACTCTGAAATGACCCCAGGCAGGGCTCCAGCCCAGCAGGGAGTGATGGAAGGTATTAGAGGTGAGGCAGGAAGAGTTGAGTGGACATCCCTCACCAACAGGCTTGCTCAGGGCCCTCCGGTCAGGGCCCGGGCTTTCAGCCTCCTGTCTCATACTTTTTGGATAGCCAGGGGCTGACAAGGGGTGACTGGCTCAGACACTTCCCTGTGCAGTGAAAAGGTCACAAAATCAAGGTCTGTGTAGGTCCCTGGGAAAAGGATTGGATGGTAGAGGTAAATGCCACCATGATGTGTAATGGAGCCCCCAGCCCTCTCCCCGAGGTCATGGAAGGGAAGTCGGGAAGTTTGCCCTTCTGGAGGCTGGGCACTCTCTGAGGCTCTTCATCTGCTGCCAGTGCCATTCATCTGGCCCCTCTAAGAGCGCTGGGGAAGTTAAATGAGAAAGTAGATGTAAGCCCTTGGTCTGCCCCCTGGAACAGTCCCACCTGTTAACGGTATTCTTGATAATGATGTTAATAGCACTCTTCTAATAACCCTCTGGAGTCAGTCTTGTTTTCTTCAGCGTGCCAGAGAACTGGAGACCTGGAAAGTTCAGGGCTGAGCGTGACAAGATGTGGGCGGGGCACCCTTGCACATAGGGAAGAAGCAAGTGATTTGTTTTCTGAATATGTGAAAAATTGGAGCCATTTTAGAAGTGGTGCTGGAATCCAACCAGCTGAGTCTGGAAGCGAGCCAGTCTCTCTTTCCGGTGCCCACAAACCTGGGCAAGTGCAAACGTCTTCTAAGCGATGGTGAAGCCTGTGCTTTACCACCCAGGGCCACTGCACCCTCTGGTGAAGGCTGAGGAGCCCTTTCCAGCTCCACGTGCCCCCATATCAGGTGGTGACGAGGAAGCAAACCATCTGTCATTGTTGGCCTCTTCTTTTCCAGGTCTGGGCAGAGACCTGACATTTCTCCAGTTCCTCTTCTCACCTCCCAGTAACAGGTGCTGCCATTGAGGAGAGTGAACCCAGAGGACACACCCCTGGAGCATCTGCCCTGCTAGGAGGGGCCCTTGAGTCACATTTCAGATTCCAAATCCAGGTGCCTTAGCAGGGCTGACATGCAGAAGGTCCTGGAAAGCCCACATCTGTTGGGGTTTACAGAACAGGCAAGATGAGGAGAGGAAGGTTTAATTGATTGCCTTCCTCTCCCTTCTGGCACCTCCACTTTCGGAGCCTACTGTGTGCCAGGCATAGTACCAGTGGTCTGTTTGTTGTCCATTGCTATAAAATAACTTACTATGGACTTAGTAGACTTATGCCCATTTACTAGTTCACAGAGTCTGTGGGTCAGGAGACCAAGCAAGACTCAGCTGGGTCCTCTGCTCGGAGCATGAGGTGTCAGCTGGGCTGTGTTCTCATTTGAAGGCTAGACTGGGGACTGATCCACATCTATGCTCCCTCAGACTATTGTCAGAATTCATTTCCTTCTGGCAATATAAGCAAGGGCTGTGGCATTTTGTCAGTTGTCACTTAGAGGCCACCCTCAGATTCTAGAAGCCGCCCACAGTTCTTTGCCACGTGGGCTTCCTCAGCATGGCTGCTGAGTTCAAGCACCAGCAAGGAGAACCCCAACCTTTTTGGCACCAAGGATTTGTTTCATAGAAGACAGTTTTTCCACAGATAGGGATGGTGGCTCAGCCTGTGTAACCTGGTTCTTAATGGGCCGCAGACTGGTACAGGTCTATGGCCTGGGGACTGGGGACTGCAGAGAAGTGTACAAGTGAGATGGAGTCATAGGCAGAACGGTAAATAGGTAGACAGACATATAGATAGAGACATAGACACAGATAGATCTAGATACACATATAAAGGTAATGGATCAATATAAATAGTAGGTTGATTGATAGACACGTAATACATACATATGCTTCTAGATAGATAGATGATTAGATAAATAGATATATAGAGATAAATATAGATAGAGGATCATGCCCACACTCGAGGGAAGGAAATTCTCTAGGGAATAACACCAGGGGGCAGAGGTCAAGAGAATTCTGTCTATCACTAGCATCTTGAGAATTAAACAGTATCACTTCCATTTGCTAGGTGAGAAAACTCACCCAAACTCCAATGTCAAGTCCACGGCCAGGCTGGAGTTCTGACCGTGCCCTCCCACTTCTTAGTGCATGCTGCTTCTACATCATTGTGACAACACTTCCTTCAGTGCCCTGACTGAGTAATGCTAATTACCTTCGTGCTGATTTTTATTATTTGTCCAAAACAGACAGTAGCTCCTCTCTGGGAGCATTCGTTGTTCTGATGTTGTATTTGTGCAGCATATATCTTGGTTCGCTCTCCCACACTGAGAGCTCCAAGAAAGCAAGGGCTGCGTCTGTCTTGTATATGGCCACATCCCCAGTCCCCAGTCCCCCAGACAGGTTCCTTGATCACTCAGTCATTCAACAAACGTTTGTTGAGCTGGGCGGCATATTGCAGGTACAAAGACAACCAGGACGTAGCTCTGTCCTCATGAACCTCTCCCTGTCTAGCAGAGACATAAAATAAAGACACTGCATGATGCAGCACAAACCTTACAGTGGCCTCCTTCCCAGGTTTGCTCACCCTTATGTCCTCAGAGCCTAAAACTGGCTGGCAGACAGTAGGTCCTCCGTGATGTTTGCAGGTTGTGGCACGCCTTGCTCCCTCCTTTTTGCCTATGGTAGAAAATAAAACAATCCTAAAAGGTTAATCGGTCGGGAGAATCGAAAGAAAGTTAAAAATAATAATAGCTTCCCAGCCTGGCTTCAGAAATCTCTGACCCGTTCTACAATCCCGGAGCTTCCCTTTTTAGAGCAGAGCTCTGCATTTTGAAATAGCAAAAAAAAAAAAAAAAAGCTGCAATTATTAAAATTGTGTATATAGGCGAAGTTAGCCTTTCATTTGAGGTATCCTAATGACACTTCAACAACTGCTAGGGAAGATAATAGGGTTTAGAGCAATTACACAGCCCGTCAAATACTGAACATGAGTGATTCAGATTCATGCTCGGAGCTGGAACAATTCTCAGCAGTTTTGCTCGTACACAGCTGTTTCATTTAAAATATTTTGGCAGAAAATTGCAAAGTGGGCCATGCTGGCCATCCCTGCTTTGGAAGCTTAACTCCTTCCTTACCTATCGTTGTCCTTCTCATCTTTTCCCTCTCCTCCCACCCTCCCATCTCCTTATTTGCTGCTTGGAAAAGTGTTTGAGCAACATATCTGCGACTTAACTCTTGGCCTTGGAACTGCAAATTCTGAGGGCTTCACTGCTCCTTAACCCAGTGGGTCTTCTGTGCTCCTTTGACTCGGTCGTTGGGTATGATTCCCCGTTAGGTAGCCAGTCCCACAAGTGTTACAAGAGTATGTCCATAAGGGTACTGGCCAAACCGGGTAGCTACTTGTGCTGGGAGATTTGAGAAGAGTTCAGTGGGAGTGCTGATGACAGGGACTCCACTTGAATTTAGAGAAGCCCACAGGGAGAGTGCGTTACCCTGGGATGCCACGGCAAGGGGCTGACACCACCTCCAATCTCCAGAAGCAAGGGACAGGGAGGACCTAGCAGAATTTGGAGAGTGCATTTGTATGGAGTGGGGAGTGGCAGCTTTGCAACCCCCAGCAAGAGCAGGTGAACCCCCCTCTTCTCCCACCCTCCAGGGTCCTCCTGGTGCCTCTTGTTGGCCCAACCCAACTAGAGGCCAAACGTCACGGGGAGGGAGCAGACCTCTGACTCATTCCTTACAGCCTCCCAGAATTTTGAGAGGGTTGAGGAATGATGTCGGGGGCCGAATTGAAGATACTTAGCACTAAGGAGGTCCAAGAAAGTTGACATGTTTTCTGCCCTCAAGAAATGAGCCCCTAGGTGAAGAAAAAACCTTACAAGCAACTAGCGATGGGCTAGTTGGGTTCCAGTATAGAAGGACTTATTCATCTTACTTCAAATCATTGAGTTCCCTGTCGGGGGGCCATCAGGAACCCAGAAAAAGCCAAATCCTTGAGTCTCAGGAAGACCTGGGGCTGACCCTCCTTGGCAGTTAAATTTACGTGTCAGCTTAGCTAGGCTGTGGGGCCCCTGTTGTTCCATCAAACTCGAGTGCAGATGTTACCCTGAAGGTACTTTATTGACGGGATTAACGTCAAGAATCAGTTGGCTTTAAGTCAAGGATCACCCTTGATCATGTGGGTGGACGTCATCCAGCGTGTTGAAGGGCTTTGGAACAAACTGCCTCAAAACTGTAACAGAAGTTTCCAGCCTGCCTTACAAATCCCAGCCTTGCCAGCTCCTCAAGCATGGGAGCCAGTGCCTTAAAAATTCATACACGTCTCTATCCTCTAACTTCTTTGCCTAATCCAGTGCTTCTCTAACCTTGGTGTGCTCAGGAATCACCTGGGGAACTTGTAGCAGCAGTTTGCGGGGCTTTCTTCCCAGATAGATTCAGTAGGGTGGTGGCGCCCAAGAACTTGGCATTCTTTCAAGTTCATAGAGGATGCTGGAGTAATGCTTGGTGGTCTCTTCAGCCACCACCCCTAACTATCTCCCCTCAGAGGCTTCAGGGCTTCTGAGGGTTACTTAGCTAAGTCATTGCCGCTGCTATCAGAGCCATTGCCAAGACCAGGTGCCACTTCATCTGAGTATTAAGAGAGCCCATAGCTGTCTGCTGACTCAGAAGCAGCCATGGTGCATGGGATGTGTTCCACTGGCCCCTGTTAGCACCACAGTTGGGTTTTTAAATATAAAGTGGGCTTTTCCACTCTTACCTGTAGTGGGTTAGCAATGCCTGGCTGAGTGGGCTCTGTGGTCTTTGAACTGGATTTTGGAGGAGAAAATTTTAAAAGATGAGGGCCCCAGCAAGGTAGGCATTCTGGGCTTGAGCGAAGGACAGAGGTAAGAAGGTGCAGGTTAAGTCTGGGGAATAGTGATGGGTTTGTTTAAATGGAGTAGGGACGTGTGTCAGAGGGCTGGGAGAGGGACGTGTGTGGGAGGGCTGGGAGGAAGAGACCAGAGGCCAGGTGAGCACAGGATGCATGAGGGCTCAGAGGACACTATGCCGTCTGGGATGGCGAGTGCTGAAGGCAACAGGGCACTGGCAGTTCTGTGATGGGTGACTGGGAGAAAGGGGAGTGTGTGAGGAATAAGAAGGCAGCAACCTGATTCTGATTCTAAGTCTAGATACCTGGAAAAATGGAAGCCCCAAAGGCCAAAATAGTAGAGGCTACCAGGGAAGCTGATGTGGCAGGTGAGCTTGAAAGCTGTTGTGATGGGTTCACTTGTGTCCCCTCAAAATTCATATGAAGAAGCTCTGACCCTCCCTGTACCCTAGAATGTGTCTTTCAAGAGGTGACTGCAGTCAAGTGAGGTCCCCTGAGGGTGGGCCCTAATCCAACATAACTGATGTCCTGAGAAGTGAAGGGGATGAGGACCCAAGTGAACACAGAGAGAGGCCGCAGGAGACACTGAACCTGCTAGCTTGTTGACTTTGAACTTCCAGCCTATAGAGTGGTGAGAAGACTAATTTCCATTGCTTGAGCCTGTGGTCCTTTGATAGCACAGTCCTAAAGCACATAGGTTCCCCATTTTACAGATGGGAATATTGAGGCCTGTGGAGGGAAGGACTCCACTGCAAGTAGGGGAGTCTGGTCTGCAATGCATAGATAGGGCTCTTGACTATAGATAAGCGGTTGTTCCTCAGCAGCCCACATTGCCTCTTGCTCCATGGAATATGGACCTTCTCCCTGACCATAGTTTCCTTTCATTCAAACGATGTGCTGCCACTAACACAAGTGTCTGTTCAGTTTTTTGTGAGGTTTTTTTTTTTTAATTTTTTAAATTGTTTTCTGACCCCACTCTGTGCCCCTGGATACAGTGCCTTGGTGTCATACCTCACAGCACCTCAAACACCTGGGCTTGAACAATCCTCTTGCCTCAGCCTCCCCAGTAGCTGGGACTACAGGTGCCTGCCACAATGTGCCACTAGTTTTTCTACTTTTGGTAGAGATGGGGTCTCTCTTTTACTCAGGCTGGTCTCAGACTCCTGAGCTCAAGCAATCCACTGGCCTCGGCCTCCCAGAGTGCTAGGATTACGGGCGTATCCAGCCAGTTTGGTTCTTTAAATAATGATTTTCTCCTGGAGGTTTCTAGCTTCCCGCTCCCCCAGCCACCCTTCTTACCTCCTTCAATTCTGGATCCTGAGGCTAAGCCCAGGAGAACGAAGCTTTCACCCAGCCACCACAGCTCCGAGGTCCACATCACCCCAGCCACACATGGGTGGGCTCTGAGCTCCAATTCCTAGTTCCTAGGAGAGTGTCCACTGCAGCCAGCCTCAGTCCAGCGACAGCCTCTAGCCAGTCAGCTGAGGCATCTTGGGGAAGCCGTGCAGCCCAGACATAACCTAGTAGGGCTTCTGGGGGAGGGACAGGGGCCATTCTCAGAGGAAGTTACTAGGGGCTATGAGGACACCCCAGGGGTGTCTCCTGAATAGCCTTGGGAAATAGCCACAGAAGTTGTCAACCAAGGTTGGTACCGCCACCCTCCCCCTACATAGTAGGAAGAGTTGGGAATATGGAGGGAGGGATCACTTTGGTTGTCACCAGCCTGGAGACACTGGCGTCCCTTCATCTAGAAGGTAGTGGCCAGGGATGCTGACTGTCCTGAAAGGTGGGAGACAGTCCCACACAATGAAGACTTGTCCTCCCAAGATATCAGCTGTGCCATGTGGGCAAACTAAAAAAAGAAAAAGGAGTTAAATCTTGGACGTAGGGACGGGGGTGCAGATAACATAGTGGGTAGAAGCCAGGGTCGGGAAGGTCGCTGGGGGATGGTGGCTGGGGGGCCATAATTCTTATGGTTCCAAGGAACCCAGGAAGAGAAGAGCTGAGTGTGGACAAACTGAGGCCTGGGGTCTGGGGGAAGACATCAAACCGCCGATGGGGAGGTAGGAACGGACGTCTAGGCTCTGGCTTAGGCAGGCAGGGGTGCAGAGTTAGGAAGAGCAGGTGGGAAGAGAGGGAGAGAGAAAGACACGAGGAGAGGAGTGGGGGAAGGAGGAGGCAGGACACACCGGAGTGGAGCTTGCGGGAACTTTCTCCACTGACTTGTCAGTACAGGAGTGTGGCCTATGGATCCTGGGAGTTGTCCTTAAGTAACTGGAACCCTAACAGACTGTTAGTGAACAGGACCTGCCTGGCTCCTGGCAGCTGCTGTGTGAGCAGCACCTCACGGCAGGGAGGACATCACACCAGTTTCAGAGGCAAAGGACCCAGACTTGCACCTTCATGGTCCCAATTGCTCATAAGTTGTCCTGAGGATTAAATAAGAAAAGGCACCATTCCGCAGACCATGAGAGCTGTCCCGGAAACGGTGGCAGAGTGTTATTTATATTGCTGTGACCAGCGTCATCATCGTCATCCATCTCCGGTCACAGTCACGGCCCTGACCACCTCCTCGGTCCCTGGCACTGCCTGCCTCTGTATCTGGGACAGCTCTCTATAGCGTCTGCCTTCATCCTGGTAGCCTTTTTATATCTGCATCCGGGTGCTGACTTCAGGATGCTTGGTGGCAGTGAATCCCTTGGCTGGGCTCTGTGAACCAGGAGATGTTTTCATCTCCTGGTGAGGACTCTTCTGCGAGGGCACGGAGGTAGGCAGCTCCGGCTGTTTGGCTATTGGCAGGTGGATCCTTAGGCCTTGGCCCCTTTTCTCTTGTGAGCCCCATACTGTTCCATGCTGAAGAACATCCTTGCTTCCTTCCCAAAGACAGGGTTTTTCTTCGAGCCTCCCCTGAGCCTCTCCCGGTGCCCCAGCCACGGAACGGGAGTCAGTTTTCCAGTCTCTGGCAAAAGCAGGCCAGAACTGCCTTTTGACCATGTTACGTCAAAGGCTGGGCAGCCCCGTTGGGCTGTGGAGCTGCAGGGGGAACAGAGCGGCTTCCAGGACGCACCTCCTGAAGCCCTGAGGCCCCCCTGGGCGCAGGGCTGCCCTCCTTCCTCCCCCAGCCCCTGCGGCTCCTCCTGAAAGCTGTCTCTTCAGGGTGGCTCTTCTCCCCAGCTGTCCTAGAAAATGCCATCTCTGCTGCTGTTCCTTTCTTGTTTTCCCTTTTTTGCTCTTTTTTCAGTCATCCCACACTGTCTCTAGACTTTATTTAAAAATGAGCGAGCGCCAGTGCCCGCCGTGGGCCCGAGAAATCCTGTGAGGATGACGCGTGTAAAAGAACCTTCTCTGCTCTTATCCAGCCACAAGTGCTCTTCCTGTACCCTTCCCGTCATCCTCACGAGCCCCCGATGAGCCAGCAACTTTCCCAGCACCCCCATTTTCCAGAGGAGCTAGAGAGACGGAGCCACTTGCCTGAGGATGCACAGAGAAGGAGGGACAGAGCTGGGGTGAGAATCCAGGTCCTCCGTCTCTAAAACCTGTGCACTGGATCCCCAAGCTGTGTCAGTCCCCTGGTCGCCTGCTCAAGCCCTACGTGTCTGTCCCTGGCCTTTCCTGTTCACTCCAAGTCCTCCCAGACCCTGACTCTTGCTGTTTCTGGGTTTGCTCCGAGAAGGGCATACTGGTATCTCCAGTACTTAACCCAAGGCCCTTGCACACAGTAGGTGCTCAGCGAACATGTTCTAGATTCGTGGGCAGCTGGCTGGCTGCTAACAAGACTAGGAGGTTAAGTAGCTCAGCCACAGCCACACAGCAAAGACAGGGCTCAGCCTCAAAAAGCAGATCCATGCGGGCCACCAAGTGCCCTGCCTATGGACACCCTCGTGGAGATGCTCCCCTGCAGAAGCCCCGTGCACCCCCACCCCAGGCTGCCTGCCTCGGTTGTGCCTCCTGGATTGGGAACGAAAGCAGGAGGAGATCAGAAGAGGAAATTTCCCAGCATCTGCCTCTGGGGGTGTGCTCGCTGTCTGCGGGCGCTGGGACGGGCAGGAATTCATCTCAATGTCAGGCGCTCCAAGGCTGGCCATGTGGGTTTATTTCAGTGGATTTTTGGATCGTTAAAAAAAAAAAAAAGCGTTTCTGTTAAATACAGGATGAGTCATCCTCGTCTGCTTCTGCAGTTGCCCCGGAGCTGAGCCTCCTCCCTCCCCAGCACTCTGAGACCTCCAGACAGCCAGGTTGCAATTTCCAGAAAATTCTACAGAGCTTCCTTCCTGCTCCCTGGGGGTGACTGATGGCCTGTTTCCCAGGGATGTCACCCCCTGCTGTGTGCCCCTGAGCCCAGTACCCACCCTGCCTGCTCCCCTCCCGTGCCAGTGGCCCTGTTGGTTTCTTGTCTGTTTCCCCACCAAGACTGTAAGTTCCTCTGAGGCAGTGACTGGAGTTTTCTTCATCTCGGTTTCCAGAGAACCCAGCACGCAGCCCACAGCCCCAACACACACCTGTCGAAAGATGAACCCGGATTTTGTTTCTTTCCCACTGCCAAGTCTGGCTGGGCATCTGGGTTAAAAAGAACTCTCACTCACACGGATTTTCATGGATGACGATTTGGTGCAGTGAAAAGAATAAAGATCTGGGGTCAGACCAGATGGGGTTCAGATCCTGGCATGCTGCCATCTGGTTTGGGGTCAGCCGAGCTCTACAAGTCTCAATGTCTTGGTACCAATGGATTCAGCCCCGGCATCCTGGAGCTGCCGTAGGGGGCTAAATAAAATGCTGCCTGCAAGCCTCTGCACACATCGGGTACTCTGCAGATGTGTCAGGCATCTTTTCCCCTTTCCCTTCACCGGGAAAAAGATAAAGAATTATGGGCCCAGAACTTGAGGTATCTATTGTCAAAAGTAACCTTCCTGGCTGGGTGTGGTGGCTCACGCCTGTAATCGTAACACTCTAGGAAGCCAAGGCAGGTGGATTGCTTGAGCTAAGGAGTTCAAGACCAGCCTGAGCAAGAGTGAGACCCCATCTCAACTAAAAATGGAAAAATTAGCCAGGCATTGTGACAGGCACTTGTAGTCTCAACTACTTGGGAGGCCAAGGCAAGAGGCTCTCTTAAGCCCAAGAGTTTGAGGTTGTGGTGAGCTATAAGGATGTCATGGCCCTCAACCTCAAGGCCACAGAGAGAGACTCTGTCTCAAAAAAAAAAAAAAAAATTTTGAGACTGTTTTGGAGCCTCCCAGGGGTAGGGATTTTGTTTCTCCCTCCCTTCCTGCTGCCTAGCAGATAATGCAGTAAAAATATTCATCAGGCAGGGGCTGGACTCCAGGGGAGGATTACTAGGGAAGCTGGCAGGGCAGTGGAGAAAGGACACCGTTAGAAACCAACCCCAGATGCTGGTGGAGGAGCCACCCAACCCGGCCCTTCACTGGGTTCACAAGGGTCTTCCTGGTGGGCCTCAGTTTTCTGGATCAAGCAACTGTGTGATCTTCCAAGTTTGGGAGCCACTGAGGGACAGAAATGTTTATGGAATTTATAAACCCCTGTCCCTTTTAAGGATGGCCTTCTGAAGGTGGGACAGGAGCCCTATCTTAGGTTTCACGTGTTGTCATGGGAAGTACTAGAAATAGGTTGGGGTTCCTTTTATTCCTCATCTGTTTGCATAAAAATTGGCTCTGCCTCCTTTTTGTGGACCAGAGGATTAAAGTTAAATGCCATAGCTGGAGACAGAAGTTCAATGCGTGAGCCAGGGATGGCAAACACTAGCACGCGTGCCATAACTCAGCCCTCCCTGACCCCCGCCTGTGGCAGACATACATAATCAATTGCCAAACTCTCTAGGCCATCCCTGGCAAGTTAGTCACAGTTCAGGGAACTTTCAGAATTGTGATCAGTGCGGTCATTTATATTAATGAACACCTTCTCTTTTAAAAAGGAAAAAAAAAACCGACATGAATATTACAGCTGAAACATGTATCACTGCACCGTGTAAATATTCAGGACCCTGGAGATTCCATCTCAATAGTCTTATTATCAGCCTGCTTTATTTGAGTATAAACAATAAATACACTGCAAATTTTAATGGAAAACCATGTTTAGAAATTACAGCTATTACTGATCAATTGGATGGAATAATTACTACAATCACTGGGTAATTAGCTCCTTCCTGGCCTGAGAGGGGAGTGCGTGGGCTCTGTGATTGATTCCTCCACTCAGCAGAGGCCCAGAACCAAGAAGAGAGAATGCTGAACTCTGGGGCAGCCAAGTTGGCAATTGTAAATCTGGGTAGTAGTCCTGACCCTCCTGGAAAGGAAAATATGTATCCATTATCAACGCTTCCAGCTGAAGGTTGCAGAAGCCCTAACTGAAAGCAGCTTTAAGGTGTTTTTCCCCCACCAAATAAAAAATGCAGTGATGGATAAAACTGGACCAGTGTAGCAGCTCAACAGCATCACAAGGAACCCAGCCTCTCATCCTCTTTCCAAGTTGCCATCCAGAGATGTTGTTGCTTCCTGGTCACAAGATGGCTGCAGGTGCTCCAGGCATCTCATTCACATTTAAAGCAGGAAGAAGGAAGATCAGACAGTAGACTGTATTAATCGGAGTGCTCTCTAGAGAATTCTGCTTATGTCTCATCAGCCAGAACAGGGTGACATGGCCACCTCTGCTTCAAGAGAGGCTGGGAAAGCGAGGAACAGAATATCCCGGTTGGCATAAGTTGATTATGATGATTTGTCTGGAGCTGAGCATATAGTTACTCAGAACAAGCAGGAGTCCTATTAGCAGGAAAGAAGGCAAGCCTGAAAATTGAATAGACAGGTAAGAATGCCGTGACAGATACAAAGGAAGAACACGTCCCAGGTCCCTTTAAACTGTGACAGGTGTGAACAGTAGAGCTATGGAAAACTTTGTTGTTTCTTGTTCATTCATTTCTTCAACATGTATTTAATCAGTGCCCAGTGGATATCAGGAATTGTGCTAGGATAACAAGTACAGAATTATTTAGAAACATGTAACAGGGACAGAGGACATCACAGGGACTTTCTAGGGAAAGTGACATCTAAGCCAAGAATAAGGAATGAGCAGCAGTTTGCCATCTTGTCGTGTGTGTGTGTGTGTGTGTGTGTGTGTGCATGTGTGGAGTGGGGAGGTGGATTTGTGAGACAGAGGAAAGAGGAATGCAGAGGGAGCTGCATGTGTGAAGATTTTCACAGATAAAGAGACATGGTTAAGTCCCCAGAGAGTAAAGGAGACCTGTGTAGCCAGAGCCAGAAGGTAAGCCTGAAAAGATGTGCAGACACCAGGTAACTAAGGGCTCTATGAGCCAACCTGCGCAGTGCCTCATACCTGTAATCCTAGCACTTTTGGGAAGCCAAGGCAGGAGAACTTCTTGAGTCCAGGATTCTGAGACCAGCCTAGGCAATGTAATAAGACCCTTCTCTAAAAGAGTGAAATAAAATAGCCAGGTATGGTGGCATGCCTCTGCACTCCCAGCTACTCAGTAGGCTGAGGCGGAAGGATCACTTGAGCCCAGAAGTTTGAGGTTGCTGTGAGCTATGGTGGTGCCTCAGTACTCCAGCCTGGGCAACAGAGCAAAGACCCCCCTCTCTAAAACAACAACAATAACAAAAGACTTTGTCCAAAGTTTATCCTTGCCCCAGCCCTAAGCAGACACTGGCCACTAGCCCCCACTATCAAGTGGCCAGCACATGAGCTTTCTTCATGGCTATATTAGTCAAGAATCTTTTGATTAAAGGAGGGGGAAATGGTTTAATAATAATGTGAGGGGTGGCTCGGTGCCCGTAGCTCAGTGGTCAGGGTGCCAGCCACATACACCAGGGCTGGTGGGTTCAAACCTGGCCTGGGGCCTGCTAAACAACAATGACAACTACAACAACAAAAAATAACCAGATGTTGTGGCGGGCACCTGTAATCCCAGCTACTCAGGAGGCTGAGGCAAGAAATCACTTAAGCCCAAGAGTTTGAGGTTGCTGTGAGCTGTGAGGCCACGGCACTCTACCAAGGGCAACATAGTGAGACTCTGTCTCAAAAAATAATAATAATAATAAATAATATGAGAGGAGAGGGAAGTAATTATTGCACTATGTTATTAAAAAGTCCAAGAGTGGCTGGCTTCAGGCATAGCTGGATCCAGGAGCTCAAATAGTGTCATTATGAATCTATCTCTTTCTAGATTCTTTTATTTCTTTCATTCACTGATGGGCTATCTCTGAGTCATAGTAAGTGGCCATCAGAAACTCTAGATCTGTGTTCTATACACCTGAGGCCAGAGGAAGGAGCTGCAGTCCCAGCGGAGGTCCTAGGGACAGCTGTCTTTGGCCTAACTTGGGTGATGCACTCATCCCTGAGCAGATCAGTGAGGCTAAGGCATGCTGTGCTTGAATAGGCAGGCCTGAGTCAGGTGCCCAGCCCTAGGGGCCTCCAGAGTGAGCAGAGAGAGGGGAAGAAAGGAAATTGGGGTGATGTTATGTTCAGGTAGACTGAGAACCAGGCACTCCAATGCCTGGACACTCCTGCATCTGCCGGCTGTGGCCCCCTGGATCTCTCCCCGCTCCCTGATAAATCTGATGACTCCAGAGCTCTCTCATAGTGACCCTCCATCCTCCTCCAGCCCAGCTAGAACTGCCCCAGTTGCTCAGGAGAATCCCTAGACCCTGTCCCCTCTGTTCCTGCTGCCACTACTGTCTCCTAAAGGAAGTAGGACCCCCCCTTCTCTGCCTTTGCTCCCCCCTTCCCCTCCTGGCAGAGTCCAGCTAATGTCATTGATCAATTCTACCTTTAATAAAAATGCTGGAGTCCCCTTAAGTTGTGTAAAGCGAGGACGTAGGTGCCAGGTGTTGCTTTCTGCCCAGCAGCTCCTCAGCAGCCCGGCCTCTGGACCACCATGACGACATTGATTTATTCTGTCTAACACACAGCATGGCTTGTTAGCGCACTCACTCTGACAAGAAATATTGAGCCTACTGCCAAGGCTTTACAAAAATATGAATAGATCGCCGTCTGGACTCTGAGTTAGTGGAGCGCTTTGCCCATGAATGGGAAGCTGAGACAGGGAAGTGACAAGTGACTTGGCTGGGGCATGGGTGGCTCCCTCCCGATTATCTTCTCTGGAGGCCTCCTCTGAAATCCTCACTATGTTATTCAGGACTCTCTGGGTTGCAAGTGACAGAAACCCAATTCAAATGGACATGAGTGAAAAAACGATTGAATTGGTTAGCTCTTGAAAGTGAAAATCCAGGAATGTGTGTGGCTTTTGGCCCGGCTGGGTCTGCCCCTCCTCACCTCTTTGCGTCTCTTTGCTGAGATCTACTGCTCTGTGTATGGGCGTCACTCTTAAGCAAGGCCAGTCCGTGTCAGCCCCTGGAATTTCCAAGACGCTTCCTTGGAAGTCTGCTCAACGTCTTCTACAGGGAACAGGTGCCTTGTCCCCTAAATTTTTAGTCACCATCCTCGGACAAATAGTTATTGTCTTTGATTGGTTCAACTTTGGTCCCGGATCTAGAGTCTAGACCTGTCCCACCACTTTTTTTTTTCCTTTTATTTTTATTGTTTCACTTTAACAGAGGGTACAAAGAATTAGGTTACAATGTTTACATTGGTTAGACCACCTACTTTTGCATGACCCCCAAACGAAGCATGCTTCTGTGCATTTAAATCATCGGGGGGGAAAAAATCAAAAGAAAAACAATACACTGTGGACTGCGAAAATGACACGAAATTCAAATTTCAGCATCTGTGAAGGGTTACTGGACCCAGCCACACTCATTCATTTGAATCTTGTTGAAGGCTGCTTCTGTGTTGCAGTGGCAGAGGCGAGCAGCTGGGGCACAGACTGTATAGCCCTCAAAGCTGAAAATATTTATTAGATCTTTTATTTATTTAATAATAAATCATTTCCAAAGTAATTGATAATGAATAATTTATTGAGTAATAAATAAATGATCAAGTAAATTTATTGACTCGCTTACCTTTATTGAAAAAGAATTCCTGACCCCTGGTCTAAATGCACAGGGTAGCCAGTGGGATGCCGAAGTCATGTGTCCACTCTGGAGTCCAAGGGTAGAGTCAACCACCCTCCCAGCCAGACCACGGCATGAGGAGTGCTGGGTTTGTAGCAGCATGGAGCATGAGGGCCAGACATCACCCACGGTTTGGGCTGGGATCTCCCAGAAACAGACCCTGAGACAAGTATGGGAGTACTTGAACTTGAACTTAACAAAGGGAGGGGTCCCACAGAACACTGGTGCGTGATGGAGTCAAAGAGTAAGATGGAAGAAAATGGGAGGGAGGGGATATGCAGTGTGTTGCTAAGCAGTTGCCACTATGGGCAACTGAGGTCCTGTCCTTCTGGGCATCTCTGGATGTCCCGGTCCAGGGTGCTTATCCTGCACCTCCTGCCAGCCCCTAGTAATTGAGCAAATGGGTTCTGTCTGTTCTGGGTGATTGTGAGGAAGTTCACATTCCCATATCCCATTTAGTGAGGAATTCCTAAAGTCTCCTGATGATGCATGGACATCTGGGAGAAAGCGTGAGTGGTGACCGAGAACGTGAACATGACAGCTGTCTCCTTCACCCTCCCAGAGCCCTTGCTGAGAGACCCTGGGGTCAGTGCCTCATCTCTACAAGGCTCTGGTAAGCTACACACTTAACCAGAAGTTGGTTCCCACCCCATTCAGTTCATGCAGCCTGGAGCTCAGGACCTACCAAAACTTTGCTGTCTAAGAAGTGAGAATGCCGTCAGCCATGGTTCCTTTGATATCACACAAGAGGACCTTGCTGTCCCCCCAAGTACCTGTGCCAGGCACTGGAAACATAGGAATGGGGGGGATGGAAACAGTCAAAACTCCCTACCCTGCTGGAACTTAGTGCCTGGTGGAACTACTGGTGTTAGTATCACATAACAATGATAAAGTAGGGGGTATTATTATAATACTGAACCTGGACTTGGTGGATTTCTAAGATGCTGGCTTGGGGCCTTCTCCAAGGCTCCTCTCTTTTCTCCTGAAGACTTCCTTTAGCTGGACCACCCTGTTAAAAAAGTGTAGATTCCCTCATGCTCTGGGTGTTTCTGCGTTCTGTTACAGCAGGCTAACTTTGGCAAGCAGGCCTTGAAGCAGTTTGTCATAAGCAAGTGAGTACGTGACGTGAATTCATTAAAAATGCCCATCCCAGCAGCAGGATGGGGGTTCCTGGTCGCTCCCCGAGGGGTATTACATCCCTAGTAAGTGCAATAATAGAATTCTCTGTGTGTCTTCGTATCTGCTTTGTCCTCTGGTCACCAGAGACGTATGTTGCCTTAAAGGGCAGTGAGGAAAAGAGGATGGCATCTGTGGTGAGCTCTGAATTGGAGAAAAATTAAAATTCACTGTAAAGTTCCAGGGTTACTGCAGAGCAAGCCCAGAAAGAGGAAGAGCGGGAGGAACGGACTGAATCTTCAGTGTTTTTCCAGAGTCTTTAACGAGCTCTGTAGGCCGAGCCAGATGAAACCTGGGTAGGGGGCGGGGTGTCTCCTGGAGCCTACTTTGAAACTTAATCTCATGCATTATGTTATTCCCTTTATGCGACAGCCTGGGAAGTTGTGATTAACCCCATTTTCAGGGGAGGAAACTGAAGCACAGAGATGGAGTCCCTGGCAGTGCATGGCGGAGCTGGGATTTGAACCCAGGCTGCTATGTTAATGCATGGTTTGCCAAGAGCCACCTTCCACCAGAGGGAAATGGGAACTGAGATTCAGGGGCTCCCTTTGTCCCTGTAACCACATTTTTCCTGCTTCCACACCATCCCCAGCCCTTGGCAGAGACTTCCACACAGCCCCAGATGGCTCCCAAGAGAAGAGGGGACAGAGGTTGACACCAGCATGTCCAGCTCCCCTCCCTTCTGGCACCTTGCTAGAGACTCAAGGTCCCCCTGGGCAGGAGTGAGTGAAGGTGGAGAGAAGTGAGGTCCCACAACCCAGAGCTGAAGCCTGAACTCAAACCCACTATACCTGGTGTCCCTCTCCGGGCAGACTGGGGAGCGATGGGACAACCTCTCGCCCCTCCCCCGCATCATCGCCCGAGTGGCCTGCCCCTTTGGGTCCCAAGGCTTTTGCTGCAAGTGACCCCATGAAGGCACATGCTCACCTGAGACCAAGGAGCCACAGAGGGTGGAGGGTCTAATCTAGACGCTGCTGTTCCCTGGTCTGAACTCTGGATGAAGCTGGGGCTCAGTCAGCTTTTCCCCAAGGGTTGAATCCATGCCTCTTTCTGATCCTACTGGGGCTTTCTCCCCTGAACACCCCTGAGGACTTGAGGAGTCAGGCCAAGGGAAGCCCCAGCCCCGCCCCCCCACCTGCTGCTGCCCCCACCTCTACCTAAGCAGATGGGGGAGTGTCTCACAGCATGGATTCCCCCAGGCATTGCCTCTTTTTTAAATTTCTTATTATATCCTTTTTTTTTAGAGACGGGGTATTGCCCTCAGTAGAGTGCTGTGGTGTCACAGCTCACAGCAACCTCCAGCTCTTGGGCTTTGGTGATTCTCTTGCCTCAGCCTCCCGAGTAGCTGGGACTACAGGCGCCCCCCCATGATGCCTGGCTATTTTTTTTATTGCAGTTTGGCCGGGGGCCAGTTTCAGACCTGCCACCATTGGTATATGTGGCCAGAAAAGGCCCCAATAATGACGCTGAACGTTTTTGAAAGCATAATTTTACAAAGTGACGCCCCCAGACCCACTACCTCACTTAAATACTAGGAAGTCACCAACCCTGCTGCCCCTCCCCCACTCCCAGGCAACCACTGTTTTGAATTTTCTCAAAAACTAGTCTGCCCAAATCATAGATTCTGTCCTGGATTTTATGCTCTTTTTTCTTCTTTTTTTTTTTTGGTTTAGTTTTGCTCTTTTTTTGTTTTCTTTTTTTTGGTTAAGTTTTAATGCCTCTTTCTAGATCTCCAAATATTTTTTTTTTCATTGTTCCCAAATTTTAGAAAAATACATTTTAGGGAGGCTCTTTGCACCTTGCTTCCGTCATCTGGCCTCGTGTCACCAAAAAGGCATCCCTGTTGTCTCCTGCTGACGTAGCACATCCGTTCCGCCGTGCAGTATTCTTTCGTGTGACTATCAGATGGTTCATTTAACCATCCTGCCCATCAAGGACTATTGAGCTCTATTTGGGGGTGGTGGGGGGGTGTAATTAGGAACAATGCTACTATCTTCATCCATCTGTACCACTGTCACAAGATACCTGAGACGGGTGGTTTATAAAGAACAGAAACCTATTTCTCACACCAGCAGGTTTGGCTGTCTGCTGAGGGCTGCTGCCAGCTTCCATGAGGGTGTCTCAGTGCTATGACCTCCAGGGGACTGACCCTGTGTCCTCATCCATGGAGGGATGCAAGGGGTGGGAGAGCCAAAGGGCCGAAGCTGGGAGAAGCCTCTTTTACAAAGGCCTGGCCCCATTCCTAAGCAAGGGGACCTCACGATCTAGTCACTCCCTGAAGGCCCCACCTGTTAATACTATCACGTGGGAGATTAAGTTTCAATGTGTGAATTGGGGGTGGGGGGGATGTTCTCAAACCTAGCATCTGATTCGAGTGTTCTTATCCGTGACTTCCAGAATAAAATGGCTCTTGGATTTATAGGTAGGAGTGAAATTGCTGGATTGTGAGGCATGTGGCAAACTTAGAAAGTCCAAACCTTGCCGGGGAAGAAAGAGACACCACCGCCTGATCAGTTACCCAGACCCTGCCCTCCTGCTAACCCCACCCCTGTGCTCATCTTCACAGGGCCCTGCTCAGGCGGGTTCCAGAGTGGTTGTGCCCAGGCTCCTGTCTCGATCCCATCCTGTGGTGGTGAAGACAGTTAGCAGAGTGAGTCTTCCACCTGCTCCAGGTGTGCACTGTATCTATCTCGTTCCGAGGAAGAGACAAGGACAGGCTGTCTGTGCTCCCATAATCAACTCCTACCAAGGGCGTCGTGGGAACTCCAGGCTTCAGCACGCTCCCTGAGGGGAAACTGTCAGGCTGTACCAGGCTTCCTAAACCTGCCCTGTCCTGCCGCCTCTAGGCACTAACGCTGAGCCAGTCCTTGGTATTATTGCTCAGATGCGTGGAAGAAGAGCTCCCATGAGAAGGCCTTGCAGGGTAGGATTTAGGACAAGGGTCTTTACGGTGAGTCTCTCCCTTTGCTGTCTGGGAGACTTTGGACAAGTCCCCCACCTTCTTTGGCCTCAGTTTTGGCCCTGGGGCTGGGTGTGAGGCAGCTCACAAAGTCACTGGGAGGATTAAGTTAGGGTAATGCATGCCAAGCACTCAGAATAGTACCCACCATAGGGTGAACATTCAATAGTATGTTTAAGTAATATAATACCTGATGTAAACCGCTTAACCAAAGCAAGTCCTTTATAAACATGAGCCATTGGTGCGATTATTATCATTACCAGAAAAACTCCTACTCATCCTTCAAGACCCAACCAGGACGCCCTTCCCTGTGTGTCTCTCCTGACAGCATTTAGTGCAGAGCGCGTAATGTCATCTGTCAGGTTGTGATTTTGTTTACCTATTTGTGTACTTGCTGTTGTCATTGTTTTTGGTCTTTCTATTAAATTATGGTCTATTTCCTTCTCTCTCTCTTTCTCTCTCTCTCTCACTCTCTCTCTCTCTCTCTTTTATTTTCTCTTAGGACAGACTCTCACTTTGTCATACTGGGTAGAGTACCATGGCATCATAGCTCACAGCAACCTCAAACTCTTGGGCTCAAGCGATTCTTTGGCCTCATCCTCCAAGTAGCTGGGACTGCAGGCACTCACCATAACGCCCAGCTATTTTTAGAGGTGGGGGTCTTGCTCCTGCTCAGGCTGATCTTGAATCCACCAGCCTCAGGACTAATTTTCTCTTATCCGACCCTATGTCCTTGATGGCCAGCACAGAGTAGGTGCTCAGTTTGCGAAATGAGAGACCCTGGGGCATGTCTTAGAGGGAGGTCAGGGCTGCTCCTCTGTAATAAGCCTGCAGAGCAGGCGGTAAAAGGAAACCCACCTGGCCAAGTTCACTCTTTTTCTCTGGGTTGCAGTAATTGTGGGGGAGGAAGAGCCAAATGGTCTTTGTCCTGCCTCCTGTCCTGGCTAATACCTCGCCTGTCCCTCCTGGAGCTCCAGCCAGATGCTCAGCTAGATGCCAACCCCCCACCCCTTTATTTTTTCCGACCCTCCTCACCACCTGGCACCACAGAAAACTGACTTTCTTTCATATCATGTTGTTCTCATTGGCCGCTTCAGACCAAGAATCCCTTCTGATCCTTAATTGGGTCTGGCGAGGACTCACGTGGTGATTGCCGATTTAAGTACACGGCTCTGCAGAGGTCAATTATTTCCTTTATTTAAATAATAGCCATCGGAATGATTAGATTGCCAGGCCCTGGAAAGTCTGGGGTGGGGATCTAATCACACACAAAATAGCTGGCAAATCATCTCATTTCAGCCTTTTCTCCCTAATCATGAACTAGCCCTCCCTTTTTGAGCATCAGGGCCCATTGTCCACCTCTCCAGAGCTCAGGTCTGCGGGAATGCAGGTGCGAGGGAGGACAGGCGTTTAGCGAGCCCATCAGGCTTCTCTCAGACGTGAACCCAAGGGTGAAGGCTCTCCTGGTGCGCAGGAGAGATTGGGCTGCCGACTGCCTGCTGAAATTGCTCTCGCCAATTGTGCCGGAGACAAAGGGGCTCTGGGCGGGATTTCCTGACCTGTACTAAGTAGGGGTTGCCGTCTGACCATACATGGGCCACCCTCAGAGTCTACCCCTCAGCTGGGAAGAAAGAGTCACACCTGCCTTGTCCCGAGCTGGGGTACTGCCTCGTGCAAGCCCTCCCCTTGGCTGGGATGCCCCTTAGTGGTCCTCAGTAGACAGACAGAGAGATGATCTAATTCAGAGAGTGATAAGGGCTGTGAAGGAAACTAGAAAGGACGAAGTAAAGAGAGTAAAATGGGAGATGGGGGAGAGCAAAACTCATTGTTCAGTGAAGGTGGCCAGGGAAGGACACTTGGGGACGGGGGGAGGTGCTCCACTGACACCTGAAACAAGAGACCCATCACACAAAGATCTGGGGAGATCATTCCAAGCATCAAGAACACTGCAGGGGCCTGAGGTGCAGAGACTTGGCACTTACGTGGCGCCATGAGGATTTTGCAGGTAATTCACTTAGAAGTGGCCGTAAAGAGTTGTGTTCCATAAAGAGTTGCACAAGGCTCAAATCCCGGAGGAGGATGTACCTTATCCAGTACACCTAAGTGAAGGCTCCCAGGGGCAGGGGCAGGGGTGGGGGGCTTATAAAAAAGTCACTGGAGCATTAGAGGGTAGAGGGCCGAGCACCAGCAGGGAATGCTTTATACAGTAGGCAGATGGGCCCGTCCCTCCCCAGCCCAGCCCAGCCCCACCCCCAGGGCCTCACTTTGACAACATCAGCTCTGGTGGGAACTTCACCACGCAGAAGTCAGCAGATGCTGCACACCAGGGCTTGGCATGGCTTGACCTTTTTTTCCTATTCTTTTCTTTTTTCTTTTCTTTCCTCTTTTCTTTTCTTTCTTTTCCTCTATTCATCTCATTTCTTTACTTTTCCTTTCCTTTCTTTTAAGGATAAGTTTTTACACATTTGCCATCACACCACTGACTGACATCTGGCCCATCCACTGGATTGTACCTGCCCCATCCATCTCTCAGCTCCTCTCCCCGATATGCCTATGGTCACCCTGTTCTAGCCACTCGGGCTCTGGCCAATCCTCAGACCAACCAGCTATGTTCCTGCCTCCAGGCATTGGTGCTCGCTGCTCATCTTTCCCCAGACATGTGCAGGAGGGGCCTATGCAGTGCCTTTCCCAGTGAGCCCTTCCCTAACCCCAGCGCTTCCTGTCTCCCTCCCTGCTCTTTCTTTCACACCATCTTTTACTGATTTATCTTTTTTACTCTCTGCCTCATCCCCTTTCCCTGCTCGAAGGTAAACACCAAGTAGAAAAGGGGATTTGCACCTTTTCTTGTTCACTGTTTTATACCCAGCACTTTAAACCATGCCTGGCACACACTTGGTGTTCCCTGATCTTTTGTTGAGCGTGTGAATGAATGGCCTAGTCCGTTTTCTCTTTTCTCTCTAGTTGGTTCATCCATCTGGTGTTGTCTCTTATTTTTGGAACAATGATAGACAAGCTGGGTCCAGCGGGTCTTGCTACCCACTAGCAAACTGAGGCAGCACGATGAGAGGAGTGAGGATCTTGCCTAGAACCAACATCAGTCTGTGGCACCAGCTGAGAGGCCCTGGGCAGGGCCCCTCTGCCCTGCTGTGTCAGCTAGGAGCCCTGCAGAGACCTGGTTGTCCTGCATCATTAAGTAGAAGATTCCTACTAGAATTTTAATATTTAAAAGTCATTATTGTGCTGAGAAGAATTGACATCTGTTTACGTTGTGTCACCGTTACTCATTTCCATGCGAAATGTTTGCCTTGGTGCTGTGCTATCATTCTAGGACACGCTCCAAGGAAGGATCAGAGAACAGCACAGTGTGCAATAGGATTTTTTTCTTTGTGCCTTTTCTTATTTTATTTTTAATTTGTACTTTTATTAAAGTAATACATGCACATAATTTAAAAATCAAAGAGTACTAAAAGGCTCATAATGAAAAATGACAGTCCTGGGCCCATCCCTCCCCTCCCCGGCTCCAGCGCTGCAGGGCCAACTGCTTCCCACACTTCCAGCTGTTCCTCTGCTCCTCCCCATCCTTTGACATAATAGGAATGGTGCCATTCCTCGGCTTTCCCACTTCAGATGTCATCTCCTGAGATTCTGTGATGAGAGATGAGACTGAGCTCTCTTTGGCCCCTCCCCCACCGATCCACCCTAAGACATTGTATTTCTTAGTTTCAGTCGCTGGTCAGTGCTGACATTTATCAAACCCATGTTCAGTGCAGAGCCAGGAAGTGTAGTAAGACTCTCACGGATCGGCCATCCTGTGCACACCAGCTCCCACTGTGTGCTCAAGGCATAAGGCTCAAGGCAGTGGGTGGGGTGAGGGGACCAGGAAGGAAGCCACCAAATGAGGGATTGGGAGAGAGGATCACAAGGGACTCATGTGGATGGGTGGTGGGAGGAGGCCTGTCTGGGAAGGTGACATTTAAGCTGAGCCCTAAAGGATGACAAGGAAAGAGTCCGCTATGGGAAGAAGCCAAGAAAGGTGGCTTTCTGGGCCTAGAGAGGACCAGGGGGCCCTGATATCAGAGCTTCGGTTCTCAAGGTTGCCACAGTCACACAGCAGCCTCATGAGAGGAGGTGGCCTCTAGCTGGGCCCTGGAGATGAGTGAGGTTGGGCAGATGAAGCTAGAGTGGAATAGCATTCGGGGCACAGCGACCAGCAGAGGCAAAGACCCCAGATGGGAAGAATGTCAGCAAATCTGCCTCCCTGTGGGGGGATTTGAACATCATCGTACAAAGAACCTTAAGATATTTTTAGTGAAACAGTCCCCCCATCCCTCATCGCTTGTCCCCCGTCTCTTCACGGACACTATTACATGGTTGTCCTCTTTGCTGATCTTGAGTTAGTGGGCCCCACCAATCTGCCTCCAGGACCTGGGCACGAATCTGCCCCTCCACGTGTCTTCACCGCTGCAGCACCTACCCAGCTGGATGAGGCTTGCTGAGTCTTACGCTGCTGGTGCTTGGAACCGTTTTTTCCCACAAAGGACGGCACCATTTTAATAGGTTTAAAAATTATATTTGGAGTTTTCCCCTTCACCCTCAGCCTCCCAGATGTGAAGGCCAGAGGTCTCCAGTTTTCTTTTCCAATGTGTTTCAGGCTGTCTTTAGCAAGCCTCTGCCACCAGCCCAGCCCCCTGCCCCTGCCCACAGAGCCTGTCTCGGGTGTATAGGGGGCCCAGCCTCAGGAGAGTCCCTGCCCTACCCCACACCCTCACAGGTATTTTCCCAGACTCGCCTTGTAAGCAGATTTCTGTGCCTCTCTGTGTCTCAGTGTCCTCGTTCATAAAATGGGGATAATGGGTAGATCTTCTACTCAAGGTCGCTGAGGGGTATAAAGCGAGGGGCTACAAGTTAAGGCCCTGGGACTGAGCAGATGCCTGGTATTTCCTCATCTTCCTCACCCTCCTCATTATTAACAGCAACTCCCTGGAACACCCTTCAGATTTTCTTAGCGCCACTTTACAAAATAGCATCCTTCCTGGGCTGTCAGCCCAGCTGAACATGTGCGGGGAGAAGTGTGTCTTGCAGGCATCCCTTTGGGCACCAGGCCAAGATTTAAATGAGATTGTTCTCAATGAAGAAAATGTGAGCAGCTGTAGGATGTATTTTTGTCCCGTCTGAATGGGAATCAACTCAGATGATAGAGTCCCTTTCCAACAAGGAAGGAGTGGAGCTTCTTCCATGGTCTCTTCTTGGCTTCCACCAGCTTGGCAGGGCAGCCCAAGGAGCTGGCAGCTTCACAGTTGGGAAATTCAGTGGGTTGTCCAGCATCCCACCATACTGCCTCATTGGTCTGTGGGTTGGGTAGGTGGATGATGGATGGATGGGTGAACAGATGGATGGAAGGATGGATGGATAGATGAATGGATGGATGGATGGACAGATGGGTGGAAGGATGGATGGATGGATGGATGGATTGATGGATGGACGGACAGATGGGTGGAAGGATGGATGGGTAGATGAATGGATGGATGGATGGGTAGACAGATGGATGGAAGGATGGATGGATAGATGAATGGATGGATGGATGGACAGATGGGTAGAAGGATGGATGGATGGATGGATGGATGGATGGATGGATGGATGGATGGATGGATTGATGGATGGATGGACAGATGGGTGGAAGGATAGATGGGTAGATGAATGGATGGATGGATGGGTAGACAGTTGGATGGGGTGGTGGGTAGGTTGATGGATGGATGGATAGACAGATGGGTGGAAGGATGGATGGATAGACAGATGGATGGGGTGGGTGGGTGGGTGGGCTGATGGATGGATAGACAGATGAGTGGAAGGATGGATAGATGGATGAATGGATGGATAGATAGATGGGTGGATAGATGGATGGGGTGGGGTTGATGGGTGGATGGATGGATGATGGATGGATGGACAGACAGATGGGTGGAAGGATGGATGGATGGATAGATAGATAGGTGGATGGGTGGATAGATGAATGGATGTGTATATAGATGGATAGATGTGTTGATGGACGAATAGGTGGCTGGATAGATGGATAGATGGAGTGAGCAACTCCTTTCTTTAGTCTTGAATGTCCTTGATGAGCTGGATTGTAATTTCCCAAATTGACCCCTATTATACACCTGTGTCCCTTGTGATGGTAATAAGTGGTCATCAACAAGTATGTTAGTCCAGGTCCACCAAGAAGGAAGCACCAAGAGGGGATTAAGCATGCAAGTGCTTCCCTCGTGGAAATGCCTGTGTGAGGGGACATGAGGGCACTAGAGAAGGCTGCAGAGCTATCAGACCATGAGGCAGGTTGGGCCTCAAGTGATGAAAAGAGAAGGAAAGTTGTGGAAGCATCCTGGACTATGGGCAACCTGACAGAGGTTTGGCAAAGGTGCCCCAGAGTTCCCACACCAAAGCTGGCCATCAGAGGAGTCCTGTGTCTCCTGTGAGGAGCCATGCTGTCACATCAGTGCCATGCTCTGTCACTGGCTGGGGGAAGTATGGCCTCCGTGCAAAGGTAGCAGCTGGAACCTTGATCAGTTATGCTCCCTATGAGTACCATCCTCAGGGCCAACACAGGCCAGGAAGTCCTGCAGATGTGTATTTTAGCACTGCTGCATTCTACGGTTCGTGGAGCCCTGGATGCACATGAGGACGGGCAAGTTGCTAAGAAGTCCTGCCATAAAGAAACCTATTAAGTCCTGCATTTCCCAAATTTATTCAACTATGGAGCCTTTTATTTGAAAACAGTCCCAAGGAATAGAGTTTGAGATGCTGCGATCTAAATGCACCCCAAGAGTTCCCAGGCCAAGGGAGAGAACAAAAGAAATGGGAACGATGAGAGAGAGAGAAGTGGCTGCCCGCAGAGGCGGAACCAGCACAGAACACAGATCAGAGAGAAACGGAATCGGTCTCAACAGACTTGAAGGTTAAAAAGAGGTTTTTAAAAACCCCCACCTAGGTAGGGAGTCTAGGGATTATTGTCGAGGACAGGAACGCAGACGTGTTTCCGTCGGCCTCACAATCAGGCCTCCAGCGGGCACAGCACACTACAGCTTACAAAAGCTCTGTCCTTCTGCCAGCTCCCCTCAGTATCACCACAGAGTGAGTCAGGGCTGGCGAGTCATTGTCCCCATTCTATGGCTAGCAGTAACACTGACCGCAGAGATAATAACTATTGGGTTTACTGAGCACCTCCTACGTGCCAGGAAGTAACCTAAGAAATACCACCTTTGTTAACGTTATTCTCCCTGCATAGGAAGGTAACTGCAGCTCAGAGAGGTTAAGTGACTGATTCAAGGCTGCACAGCTAGGAAGCAGCAAACCGACCTCTGAACAAGGGTCTCTGTGACTCCCCTGCTCCTGGCAGCAAGTGAGGTGGGCAGCCCGTCCAGCCTCTCCAACCCCTTCCTGCAGCAGAAACGTGCAGCCCCCTCTAAGTGGGCTTTTTATGACCCGTGCTAAGTCACCATGAGAAGTCGGCACAGGGAATGTAAAGTGGGTAGTGATTTTTTTTCCCTCCCTCTTTCCTTTACTGCCTTTGTTTATTGAGGGACAAATCATTGCTGTTTTCGTTTGTGTTTCTAGCACAATAAAAATAAAAGATATGCTGGCAATCTGTTTAAAAGCTTATGCAATTCCAGAATTTGAGCTGTCGGATTTATGCCGCCCGCTGATCGCACAGACAGCACGGTGCCAGCTGCCAGGGCCCGCCAAGGGCTTCTGAAGTTGTCGTTATCAATCAGGGCAGGGTGGCCACGAGCTCAGGGGCGGCAGTGGCCGACCTCCGCTGGCTCCAGCAGGGGCCCACGGAGGGCAGACGCTTGGCCGTGTTTTTCTTGCTCTACCCAGAGTCTCAGGTCTGTCCACAGCCTTCCTTTTATTGTTGGGGTTGATTTGAGGCTTGTAGCAGAAAAGGGGTCGCAGGCCTGGGAGATGCGGGCACTTTTGACTCCCACCTCCAGACTCCAAGCCGAGCCTTGAGTGGCAGTGGGCTTTGTGTGTCTATACCTAGGCAGCTCTGAAGAGAGAAAGGGGTCATAGGGATACACGCTTCTCTGTGTCTGCCCTTCAGCCTCCCCCACCTGAATGCAGCTCTGCGAGGCAAGTAGCCTTGGCGCAGAATCCTCAGTGCCTAGAGCTGTATGTACCTGGTGCACAGCGATGCTTGGTAAATACCAGCTGGATAAATAAATGAATGTCACGTGCACAGGAGAGAAGACGTGTACGAATTTAAGGAATGAGCGAGGGGACAGCCGTCACCTGTGCGTTCCTAACTCTCTCTTCCTGCTTCTCCCTCTCACCCTCTGCTCCCCTGCCCCCCCACACCCCCAGACTCTTTTCTGCCTTCTAAGCTCTGTCTTTTCTCTCTTTTGTGCCTTTCTCTGACCTTCTCCTTCTCCCCAGATGATGTCACCCAGTTCAGAACTTGGGATGCCCCCGGAAGGAAAAGTTGCCAGAGCAAGGGGACTCAGTTCCAGTTCTGCCTCTGGCTGGCTGAGAGCCTAGTTCTACACAGGGACAGTGTAGCCACCACCAGGCCTCCTACAGAGGCTCTTCAAAGATGGGATGGACCTGAGCTGGTGAGTGGAGAGGGAGTCAAGAACATCGGGGACAATTATAGTTGCTACCCAAAGATGGGGGAGCCCCTTGCTGAAGAAAGTAGCATTTCTCTCTCTCTCTGACAGTAAGTGGCATGCACGTGTTGGGGTGCACAGAGCCTTTGTTTTGGTGTCCAGCAGAAGGTACCCCAAGGGGGAAGCATAAACATCAGACTCTTAAGAGTCTGAAGCTATAGATGTCGACTGTCAGCGAGACCGACAGTTCCATTAGGCAGCTGCCCGTCCTCCCTGAGTGATTAAAACGTCTCCATTCATCGCGAGTGCGATACATCATCTCGCGGGGCTCGTACTTCATCAAGGGCCGTGTGAATGTGGGGCGTACGCGCGTCATCTTCCTCGGGCTGCGCCCAGGCGGTGTTGGTGGGAGACATCTGTGTAGCATGTCCTGGGAGCGCCTTGGAAACAAAAGCCAGGAGAGGCCAGGGAGGCAGAGTAGGACCTGCTGATGTGGCAGCTCCAGGCAGCAGCCCACAGTCCCACAAGAGTGGTCACTGGGACTCCAGGGACCTTGGGGTCATCTCGTCCCTGCCCTCATTTCAGTGACCAGAAAGCTGAGGCTAAAGCAGCTGAGCTTCCCTTGCTCAGCCACTTTCAGTGGGAAGTGGGATTTGGGAACGAGTATCTGCCTCCCCAAGGGCCAGGGATGTTCTGCCGAGTTGCCAGGGTCTCACTCAGTGCCTGGATTACAGGAGGGTCAAAAGTGCCGACGGATTCCAAGAAGCAGTAACTAGAGTCACAGGGTGGCTATGCTGCAGTCGGAGCAGAGCCGTCCTGCCCCTCTTCTGAGTGTGTGACCACCCCATCACATATCCAAGTCCTCATCCCATTGGCAGTACCAGCAGTGACAAGGGCAGCTGACATTCTGAGGGTTTCTTGGGTACCAGGCTGTGTGCTAAGCGTGTTACACACTTTGACAGAGATTTCTGCTCTGGTGTCACATGTGCGTTCCCAGAAACCCCACGTTCTATAAAATCATGCACCAAAAATTGCAGGGCTTATGGGAATAGAGTTAGGAGAACAGTCCAAAAGCTGGGAATTTTGTAACCAGAGCACACTCCAAAACAATAAAACTTCATGTAAGAAAACTAGCCCCGCTGAATCTGTACCCAGCCCCCTGTTGGTGTTTCTGCACAGCCCGAAAGGCACGCTGAAGGACTCCCACTTTCTCTTTCTGAGATATTGATCCCAGAGGGCATTTGTTTCTGATCGAGACCATTTTCATCAAAATAAAAACGCAGATCCAGCCTGTCGCCCTTATCATTCATCCATTGTTCCCATTGCATACCAGGAGGAGCATTCTGAAGGGTTTTCATCTCTCTGCTCCCCCGATAGCTAAACACAGTGGGACATGCGGCAGCTCTGGAAGCCACTAAATCAGCGACTGCTTGCAAGAAAGAAAGGCATTTGGGTAGATTTTCTACTTTTTTGTTATTGTTGTTAAGATCTTCATCCGTTGCCAAGGCCTTCTAATTTTGAGGAAGCAGGCCCCAGTTGCTTCAAAATGTGAATGTGCTGGAAAGATCGCCTGTGAACCCCTTGTCATTCTACTGTCCCAAATCTACCTGTGACTTATTTATGCCAAACAGGTCACACCAACCCGAGGAGGCACACGCTGTTAAAATCATCCCCATTTTACAGATGGGAAAAGCGAGACTTAGACAGGTTAAGTGACTTGCCCATGATTACTCAGCTAGTAAGTAGAGCAAGAATTTGAACTCAAGCAGCTTTCTGGCAGCCTCATGACCCTAACCATCCTCCACAATCACATGTGTCTTGAAGGACAGGGCTGTGTCCTTTTCGTAGCCCCAACACCCAGCGTGATGCATGGCACAGATCAGGCAAGCAGGAAATGTTTGAATGAATGGGTCTCTTCCAGGGGAGGTTTCACCTGGAAGGGAGAAGCTGCCACCTGCCTGGGGAAGGTGGCCCTGCCACCCTGACCACCAGATCACTCTCCTGGGCAGCAGGCGCCTGTCTGAGTCCCAGGCTCTGCGAGTTGTATAGTAGTTTCCTAGCCGACTCTCAGAAGGAAAGAGATGTCCCTGACTGGGGTAGGGGGCTGAGGGCGTGTCAGAGCACCTCACGGGCAGCATCCCAGCCTTTCTCCCCTCCGTATCTTCCAACACCCTATTGGTGCCAGTTTCAAAGCAGGCCTCAGGGACATTCGCTGGGCTGGACTCACTGTGCCTTTGTCAGGTTGGCTCTTCCGCTGAGGGATGTGTCAGTCTGTGACAGTGTCCTTTCTGGTCCTGACACATCTCTCCCTTCCTGGACAGCTCTGCTGCCACTCTGGAGGGATGCTCCACTTCTAAGTACACCACGATGGAGCAACCTTCTGGGTGGGTCTCTAAGATGTCACCGCCTTATCACACTGGGTCTGGGCCTGACTAGGGGACCACTGCCCAGGATGCAGCCGACAGGAAAATATCCTCAAAGCCAGCATGCACCAGGCCCATGGTGCATGTCCCACAGCCGAGGGGGGGGTTGGGGGGAGGGGTGGAAGCTGCTCACTCCCTACTGCCAGCCCCAGCTCCGAGACAGCCCCTGGAGCAGAATCTCAAACACCACAGGCCCTGTCCCAGCAACCAACCCTGGAGCTTAAAGGAGGGACCCTGAGCGGGGGTTAGGGGACAGGGAACATACTTCCCCAGAGGCTCATTTGAGGTGTCCAGTCAGGGGGCCTACTGAGGACCTGGAGCCCTAGTTGGAGTTAGCAGTAGAGGTTTGGGGGTCACCTTGCTGGGACTCAAACCCTGGTTCTTCTCCCCTTTCATCACCTTATCCATCCTTGTCAGTGTGAGAACAGCACTGATACAGGTTCAAGGACTGTTTGCTGTTCTCACCAGGTCAGATCTTGGGATCTGGCTTTATTGGGTCCTCCATTGAAGGATGGGATCCAGACGGCCCTAAGAGCCAGGCTGAGGCCAGCAGGTGTGGACACAGCAGGCTCTCCACACCTGCAGCCCAGCTCACCTTGGACAGGGAGGCCAGCAGCCTGAACCAGCCAGGTGGTGCAAACAGAGCAGGAATCAGAGCCAGGGTCCTTCCTGGGAGGCAGCAGCCCCCGTGATGTTCCACCATCCAAAGGCCCAGCCCCTACCCACCGCCTACCTGCAGGGCCCATCCCTCCCACTTCTCCCCCCTGCCGAGGTTTGGTCAGCATCCCTAGCTTCTGCCCTGCCAGGACTGGCAGTGCTGGGCATACTTTCAAAGGGCCAGATGGTCTCCCAGGGTATGTTTGCCCAGAGTTCATACCACTGGCAGGAGATGACAAATGCAAGCCTCAGAGAAGTGGCTTTGAAATGGGGTGGGGGGGCTCTGGAGTATGGACTGCCACTTCTGTGATCACAAATGCTGCTTTTTCTGCCCTTGTAATAAGATTAAAAGAGCCACCTTTTATTGCATGTCCCTGTGTGCCAGACTCCAGATACCAGGACATGAGCTTAGCCTCCTGCTGCTCAGAGTGTGGTCCCTACACCAGCAGCGCCCACCTCGCCAGGAGCTTGTTAGAAATGAAGGTTCTCAGACCCCTCCCAGACCTGCTGAGCCCACATCTCTCTGTGTTTTACCCAGATCCTCAGGTGGTTCCTCTGCTCCTTGAAATTTGAGCAACACTGCACTAGACTTTACATGTGTTTTCCAGGTGAGGAAACTGAGAATCAGAAAGGAGAAATGAGTTGCTCAAAAAGTGCAGATCTAGGGAATGGGTGCAGCTGAGATGTCCGTGCAACAGACTTGCTCTAGGATCCTAGTGCATTGTTCTTTTCTCTAACAAACTCTTCTGCAGGACCCGCATCTCACATGTAGGCCCTGAAGATGGAGTGATCCCTGCAGTGTACAATGGGAAGATGCATAGGGCAGAGGAGCTCAGAGGAGGGACTGCCGTGGCCAGGAGGGGTGTCCAGTGGGAGGGGATAGAGGATACCTGAAAAATAAGCAGGGACTTGCCAAACAGCATCTCTTGGGCGCTGAGAGTTTTTCTAAAGGGTGCACATCCACCTACTCATGGGATCCTCACCGTGCTTCGTGAGGTAGAAAAGATCTTCAGCCCCATTTCTCAGATGGAACATCTCAGGCACGGCTTGTCTGCACAAAGCCACAGAGCTGATGCAGGTGGTGGAGGTAGGATTTGAGCCCACACAGTCTTGCCTCTCAGTGGGGGGGGGGGGGAGAACATTCCAGGGAGATGAAACAGCACAAGCAGAGCACAGCAATGCCCTAACCTGGTGAACAGTCCACTGCAACTTGGGGACAGCCCTAGGATCCAGCTGGCTGCTCTCCTATCCAGCCCTACCCGTGACACCAGAATCAGACTGCTCAAGGAAACTTGGGGGGCCTGCTTGTGGCTACTTTGCCCCATATTGGTGCCAGGACAGAAGTTCTCCACCACTTCAAGAGTTACCCCTGAGGAGTTGATAGGATCAGTGACCTGTGGGCCACTGTTGGCCACATAGCAAGAGCAGAGAAGGAGGGAGGGCAGCCTGGTGTCAGGGACGGAGACATGCTTCTGGGTCAGGCTGGCCTGGGTTTGCATCCCAGAAAGGCTGCAAAGTCTCAGGCAGGGACAACGTAGTTGGCATCTTGCAGAATTGCCTGGGAATGACTGCTTGGATAGCCATCGAAGGACTCCAGCCAGAAGCCCTAGAGTTGTGCCCAGTGAGATCATCTGACCCTTTGTGGGTGAGCTTTCCTATCTTACAGATGAAGAAACTGAGGCACAGAGAAGACAAGGAGTTGCCTGACATATTTTTATCTAGGCTGTATGCTGACTTGAACTTCCAGCTCCCATACTACCTAAGACAGACTCTGAGTCCCTTGTAGTTTGTGGATGACATTCACATGTGGGAGTTTCCTTCACAGTATTTCACTCAGCTCTTGTATTCTGGTCACCTCTTTCTGAGTTCACTTTGTATTAGAATACCCAAGACTTGGTAGTTTAGGAAGAAGAGACGTTTATCTAGCTCAGGGTTCTACAAGCTGAGAAGTTCAAGGTAATGGCGCTGGTTCCTGGGGGGGCAGACATGTTCAAAGAAGTGAACCCTAGGGGTATCCTGGTTTTATCACAACCCACTCTCACAGGTACCAATCCATTCTCTCGAGAACAAATCCAAAACTCATTCCTGTGAGCACCGGTACCAAGCCATTCATGAGGGGGTTCACCCCCAGACCCACACATCTCCTACTAGGCCTCCCCCTGGGGATCAAATGTCAACCTGAGTTTTGGTGAGGACAAGCCACATCCCAACCATAGCCCCTCTCCTAGTTCCTAAAGGGAAGGAAAATATCTTTCATAAAATTTGAGGCCCAGTTCAGGGTGGCCGAGGCGTTAGTTCCTAGTCACTTGGCCTTTCTGAGCTTGTTAAGGTCCAGCCAATGTTCTCAGGAAGTTGACTTTCAGAAATAGCAACGCTAAATGGTTCGGTGGGCTGTAACTTACCCGGCATAGAGGCCGGGCCAGAGGAACACCAGGTGCAATTATTCCAGGAACACAAGCAGACCTGGAGTGCTGCTAGTGGGTTGGAGGTGGAGACTGTTGTTTAGAGTCTGGCCCTGAGAGTCTAAAAAACATAGCTGGAGAATTTACCGGGGCTGTTAACAGCCTGTTTCCAACCTGCTAAATTGATTATGAATTTAAGAATAGAACCTGTTCCCTCTATAACTATTCTCCTTAATATCTGTCTCCCTGAGCCACCAAGTTATTTTTATCTGTTGCATACTGTTCTAGGTAGAATTATCTTGCTGATAGGAGTGTTTCTAAATGAACTTGCGCCTCCCGTGAAGGTTAAATTGCTGCCTTTTGTGATTTTTGTCAACATCGTCCCCCCAGCTCTGCCCAGCACCTACCCCAACACACGTATAGCCCTTCCCTTGGGAATCTGTGCACCTCGGCACCTGGTTCATTTCCACGTAGTCGGACAGAGTGCCAATGACCCAACAAGGGTAGTCTTGCACAGAGATGGGCGCAATGCTGTGGCATTCTAGTCAACTAGGCCAGTGCCCGTGACCTGGGTGGAATGTCCTGTGGTCTCAGCCTGGAAGACAAACTTTGTGGCTATTTTGCACAGGGGAAGAGAAGTGGCTCGCCCTGAGCGGCTCCCGTGCACCGGGCACTTTCTATAATCCAGCGAAGAAGGAATGATCCCATTTTACAATTGGAAACCCTGAAGCCCAGACAGAACCCACCTGAGTGTACATGGTCGATGGCAGGGTTACAACTGGAAGCCACCTCAGAGTTCTTGCAACTTCGCTAAGCCAACAGCTTGCCTGTGTAATTGGAACCAAAGTTTCCAGGAGACAACGAAGAGTAGACCTGTTTCCCCTTTAAAAAGAGGGAGGGGCTGCTCTACTACTGTCAAAGCAGCTCTGTTGAGGGATTGATTTTTCAATAAGCCACCAAAATGATGGTACATTTACTACGTAAGTTACTGACAAGGAGCACATTAGTAATTGGAGTGCGACGCGGGGTAGGTAATAATGCAATTCACATCTTTGGGGGCTTGGGCTTAAATGATGTGATAGTTGTTGCAAGGCCCTGCTCCGTGACATCAGACTCAGAGAAACACCACGGAGGCTGGTCAGAGAGGCTGCGGCTGTCAGAAGGGTAAGGTACCTGAAAATTGGGGGGAGGGGGGTTGCAGAGAGGCAAAGAGGTAACCGGAAATGACTTTCCCCACGTGCATTAAATAAACATAAAGACTGCATGAGATCCCCTGCTTATCTCGGTGCCTGTCTTGGAGGAACCTGTGCTTTTTGTGTGTTTCCTAAATCTTGTCTCACAAGGACAGCAGCCATCATACCCATTCTTCTAGAGTAAATATGAGCAGGTATTTGTCACTGGGCTGCTGCAGGCTGGGTCAGAGATGTCACCGTTCAGTCGGAACTCAGAATTTTTTCCTTTCTTGTTCACCTCCTTGGAGGTGAGTGAATTGGAGCTGCTTAATTAAGCAGAGAAAGCTCAGAGATGTCTCGGACCCTATCTTCAGCCACATAGAGGTTTTTCCGCAGAGGACGCCTGTTTGCACTCAGAACAGGAGAAAATGGGCTTAGATGCACCAGAAGTTCAGGGTCACTGTCTGGGGAGAGCGGGGGGCCAACCACGTGGGCAGGAGAAAGCACGGATGCAACAACCTGTCAGATTTAGGGCTGAGCTACCAGCCCTGTGACCTCATACAAGTCACCTTGCTTCTCTAAAACGCATTCGTCTCCTTTGTAAAAGAGGGGTAACGCTCCCTTCCGAGGTGTGAGGAAGGAACGAAATCGCGTATGTCCAGCCCTCAGCATAGTGTCTGACTCACAGCTCACGGCTCAGATTGCCCCCATGACTACCCCAGGTCCCTATGGGACATCTTCAAAAACGAAATCAGTCAGAGAAGCTGGTCTTTCACCAGTCTGTGGACAGAGCTACCGCCACCAAGTGGGCTTGTGGGACTCCAGAAACTGGGGCTTAAGTAGGGTGACCAGACATCCCGCTTGGACTCCTCCTCCCAGGCTGTTGCCTGGGAAGGTTTGTGAGTTTCTCACCTGCCTGGTCACCTTCCCTGAGGCTGGTCTCAGTTGTGGATGTCCCTCTTTAAATTGCTG